>UZAE01013114.1:2392-26342 GCA_900617975.1 Rodentolepis nana | reverse complement strand
ATAGAAAATAATCATTTCGTATTATAACGCTCTGTTAATGGATTCAATTGTTTGCACATTCTTGAAATTTCATTGGCGAAAACTATCACTGGAAGGGGGCTGATTTTCTGCTTACCTAGTGGACTAAGACAGCATGGATGAAATTAGGACATGTTTACGGATTCAAGCTAATGGACAGAAAAATAAAGTTAGAAAGAAGTACAAATTTTGCCTCCCCCCTTTTCCTATCAAATATTTATTTATTTATTTATATCAAATGGCAGGCGTTTTGATGGTTATCATCAGCCCTGGAGCTGACTTCGGGGCTTCATGAAGAGGAGAAGGGACATCAAATTGACAAAAAGTCGAGATGGGAGACAGAATAATGATTCACAGAGGTAAAAGAGACAGACAGAGAGACACAAAGGTAGAGAAGAAGGTAAGATGAGTACTGTGGAAGGGATCGAATATGAAAAATAGTCGGACCATAGAAATTTGAAGTCAGAAGTCAATTGCCGATCAATAGACTTTTTTGCCGTATAAGTATACGTTGCCCAGGGTGCACCACGTGGAGGTAAGTCCATCGCGCACCCCCCTTTCAAATATTGGAAGTAGGAGTTTATCATGCTCCTCCACGATAATTATTATTATTAGCATCAAAACTACTTAAAGAACCTATGACAATATCTTAAGCAAATAGCTTGCTGACAGAACAATTCTAAATTTTATGTTAATTTTGTCAATAACTGGGTTTAGACTTTCGAGGTTCAGAAGCTATTTTCCGGGAAATATTTGAAGCTCATGTACAAAATCAGATATCCCATAAATCTTAAACCCCACTAGGAAGAGAAGAAACAGCTTTGAGCCGTCAATTATCATTTACTGTTTTATCTGACAATAAACCTATTTCTCTGCAACGTTCTCATTGAAAATAAATCAATCTGCTTACTATGCATGACCTTCAAATTCGGTATATCAAGCGAATAGCTGGTAGAATTTAGGCATGCGATATTTGAATTGGTCAGAGGAAGGTATTTGGCGTCGTTCTTGTATGATACTCACATCTTACGACTCCCAACGTGGTCAGAAATAATCGATATTATCGCCCACCCACTCATCCATCTGCTATAATATCGTATTCTTCGATTAATTAAACGCTTATAATTGCCACCACATCACTGACTCAGCAAATTAATATATACATATGAAACTGAAATTGTTTCTATTCCAGCTCTAACCCATCGAAGTAGACAATAAAAACACACATCACATTTATCTATGTCAGCATAGGCAGAACTCGTGTATAGATTATTTATTTATTTATATCAAATGGCCGGCTTCATGATAGTTATCATTAGCCCTTTAGATGACATCAGGCTTCACAGAGGGGAAGGAACATCAAATTGAAAAAAGTCGAGAGGGGGGGGGAACAGAAGAGTGTTTTAAAGATGTAAAAGAGACAGACACAAAGGTGGAAAGAAGGTGAGGTGAGTACTGTGGCAGTGGTCGAATATGACATACAGTGGGGTCATGATAGCTTGAACTTAGAAGTCAACTCCCGGTAAATAGACTTTTTTGCCCCATGAGTATACGTTGCCCAGGGTGCACCACGTGGAGGTAAGTCTATCGCACACCCCGTGTATAGATGATAATTTTGGCTTATATAGCATAACTAACTTTGTACCGTAGTCTCCAAATGGGAAAATTCGCGAATTCTGCTGTCAGTAATATAAAAGGCAATGACTTGATTAAAGTTAACTTCATAACGCATTAAAATTATTTTATTGAATGATCTTAGGGCTTTATCGACCACTCACCTCCTAATATATTTCGCCAATTTAGTCAAATACAGATGTTGTTTTTTAATTTTAAATATTCGCCGACACGTGTTACAGCCAATACAAGAAGTGAGAGAGATTGCCTTTTTTCGTGAATTCAAAAGCAACATAAGTTTCCTTTTTGTTTACTATTAACAATGTTTTAAATTTTGGGCTCATTTTATGACATGAAAACGAATAAGCGATTTGCGAATTTAAAATTTTTTCGACCATAAAAATACGGGAATTAGCCATTTACTTGACTAATTTACTCGTTACGACTCTGGGATAAATTTCCGAAAGAAATCAAATTTTTTCAATTTATTTTTGAAATACAAATTACTTCTTAAAGTCGTTAAGTCAACTAGTATAAGGTGGAAGTAGTAATAATAATAATAACTAGAGTTTGAGTTGAAGTGTAATAAGCTACCACTGATCCAACAAGAATTTGTGTTCCCTTTCTTTCTGGTTGGTATCAGCTTGAATTTTCGCTTGTTCCTCGGCGTCGCGGTAGTTAATGTGCTCAGCTGTGAAGTCCGAAATCGGGTGTTTACCGCCCATTCGTTCATACACATGGTGGGTATTGGAAAACATTTTCTAAGATTGCATAATTTTGATCATATGACACTCCGATTCCAATCATTTTTGTACAGGCGAGTTCTCTTTATTTCAGCTACTCTTGCCACTTTTGTTTGTCTATTGTGACTTTTCATTGGCAAAGGATAAGTCAACTTTGACCAGCTACATCATCCGATCTAATTCGCTCTACACTGTGAAGACATTCAAAGCCCGAATTTTGTTGAGGATTATTATTTCCTGGGGGGCTCTTTGCTCATCTTTTTAGTTTCCCTAATACTTTGTCAGGTTGTAACAGGATTCACATGCAATATTTGCGAATGCAACAATTTTCTTATTCTCAATTGCTGTCTTGATAAAAATTTGCTTACAATCCATATTTGCATTAATTAAATTCCGAAAATTTTTAGGTGTGCCTTCCTCTTGTTCTGAACAGCCCCCAACAGTATCAGTTAGACAATGAAATTAATGAAATAATAGAGGAATCTTGGGGACATTGGATGAATCTCACCTCCTCATTTGTGAATCAACATTTAGGATTTGCCGATAACTCCACCCAAAATAATATCACTCTTGAAAATCATCTCCTGATAACCATTCCACGAAATCTAGTCTCAGCTTTATTCTCGCAATGCGCAGGGTAAGCTCACCTACTCAAATATATCTATTTATAACTTAAGAGTAGTGTGTGACTTAACATCTTGTTTTTTTCCCTACTTTAGACCTTCCGGAAATGAGAGCTTATTTAAAGCCATCTCTCTCGACATTAAGTTTAACTTCACTGGGCTATTGAATGTCCCCATATTTCGAAGTAAAGCAATTGAATTCAAGGGATACTTTGTCGCTCAGGCAGTTGAAATGATGGTGGAGAAACTGGAAGTGGGACTTCTTCCTCCAAACTTTGAGCTTCTTCTGGAAGCTCTAGTCTCAGAGCGGAATAATGAGAAATCGGAGGAAACTGGTAGCACCACAGCTCTCGATACTGCTGATCGATTTTGGTCTGAAGCAATCAAAGGTGCCTCTGATAGGGAACGAGCCATTAGAACAGCACTTGTGAGTCTTCATACAGATAAGCAGATTCTCAAGAGAACCACCCATCTTCAGCGAATTTTGGGCCAAGATTTCGTAATTGTACGTAACTCTTCGTCTTCCTGTTCATTCCGGCTTGCCCAACTTCCCCGCATTTCCCATTACGCTCTCCGATTAATACGCTCCACAAGAAAGAGCTTTAGATTCAAGGAACAGCTTCAGGGTCTACTTAGAGCAGCTGTCACTCTAAATCAAATAAGTAAACTTCCAAGTTTTACGCAAAGTCTTTCAAATTTTGCCGGATTGGCCTATAAAATGGGGCTTTCAAAAGCTTCGTCAAAAACGTCAATACAAAATCTGCTGTTGAGTGTTCACGGAGTCATTGGCATGGAGTTTGATCGCATTGTGAGTGCATTTGAAACTCATATTGCTGCAAAAGTGATTAATGCCCGCCTTGCATCCGCATTAGAACGATTTACAGCACCTTGTGACAGACTTGGCGCCATCGCTTGGGATGCTGTGAAGAGTACCTGCATTGTAAATTCCCCCGCAATGATGAAGCAGGGCAAATTCGTGCCCATCTTTCAGAGAATGGCGGCAGTTGGTTTGGCCATCTTACTTCTCATATCCCTTTATTCCCTGCTTTGTCTTATTTATATTTGTATCATAAAATCTCTCTCCTCCTCAAAGCAGTCTGCTTAGCCCAATCCACCCCCCCCCCGCCATCCTTCTTCTCTATCCATCCCTTTCTTCCTTTCACATTAACTCTATTTTTAAATTGGCATTTTCTTCCTTGTATTTTTATTTTTATACAAACTAAATTATGACAGTGTGGTCAGGCATACAGTAAAATTGGTTGTACATACTATTTGTTTCAACCTTGAAGTCGTTGGCAGTGATGCCTCATCTTCTATAATACGTAGTAGATCAAATGGAATGGGATGCCACTTTCGAATGAATAACAAGAAATACAACTCCTCTTAGTGCGTCTCGAGATTTTTCGTGTTGGCTAACGTGGGAAAAGTAAGCACGTTTCCACTGAGGAATATATAGAGTATGTAGACTATTGCAGGAGTATAAAAGAAGAATTGGGGAACATATTTAGGTTCCACATTACCTGAGGTGGTGGTTGTTATGGTTGATTTCTCCCATCTGGGCCATATTATCAAACAAATATCATAATCTGTTGCAAAATAGTTATTCGTTTGATTTTAATTGCTCACAGAAATGCCAAGAAATAGACCAGTTTAATTGCGGGTAGTAACAACAATAACAAAGCAGCTCAGGAGGAATGGGGTGGTGGTAATGGAAAGGGAGTGCTGAAATAGGCCAGAATAGCTTCTTTTGACATTTCACTTGAATCCGTATACTAATCAATACTGAAAATAAGGAACAAACTTGTAGTAATTGACCCTCTAAATGCTTGGATTGCTATAATTGGCCGATATCGTGAGCTTATTAACAATTCTCAATAGCAGCCATATAAGGGAGGTGGTGTTCAGGGGGAATCTAACAGTAATGTGGTCAGTGTCTAAAGTGCTTTTCATAACTTTAACGCTAATGGAAATTATTAAAACTTCAACATTGTAATTGTCTTTAATATTTACTACAACATTGTTTTTGAGAATATCCTATCCTTCCAATACAACTGTAGCAATATTCTTTTCCAGCTCCACATTATTTCTAGCTAAAAGGTACTCGTTCAAATGTGATAGACATATTTAGTGTGAAGTTAATGATATTTTTAAATTAAAGCTCCATATTAGAAACTGTCTATTTGGGTGCCAAAAATGGCCTGTTTCATTAACTCCATTAGTCGCTGCTGGATTGCACCTTCAAATGCAATGAAAGTATTATTATTACTTCAAATGGCAGGATTTGTGATATTTATTATTAGCCCTTAAACTTTGACTTCAGCTTCCCCCAAGGATGGGGGGGGGGTACATTTATAGCAAGAATCGAGTTTAGACTACGTACCGGACACGATTGCTTGGAAAAACATCTTCACAGATTGGGAGTATACACTCAACTCACATGCCCCCTATGTAACCTACAGGAGGAAATGGAGAAGACCCACCTGATTCGGTGTCGAGCCCTAAAGAAAACGACGGAAAGCCAGAGATACGGGGAAGCAAGAAGACGTCTAATGAACTGCTATTAATTAACGGCATTTGATTTGATTTGGCAATGAAAAGTATAATATATATGAGAATTTCAGTTGTTTAACATCATTGTTTTACACATGAATATAAGTCCCTAACATTCAAAATACGTGCACGCAACTAGACAAGATTTATTTTTACGTTTAATTATTCACCAAATCGCTGGTTGAAAGTCCCTTTTCAAATGTGTGACAATTCGCTTAATAAAATGAGATGATTCAATGTCTGCACCATGGCCGAAGTCGATTGTTGACATTTTTATTTATTAATGGATTAAACAGGGTCTTAGGCACTTCTATTTGGGAATGTGAAGAGGAGGCGGTGGGGAGTTTAAGTTGAAATTGCTGCCTTTATGAGTAAAAATGGCCAAAAATGCGATTCATAGTAAAATTTTATTTTGTCTTGGTTGGTACCTTCAGTGCAATAAACATTTATTTATTTTATTTATAACAAATGGCAGGCGTTTTGATAGTTATCATTAGCCCTTTATTTGACTTCGGGCTTCACAGGGGGAAGGAACGGGAACATCAGAGTGAGAAGAATTCAAGAGAGGGGGAATAGAAGAGTGATTCAAGGATGCAAAAGAAACAGACAGACACCAAGGCTCAGAAAGGGTAAGATGAGTACTGTGACAGGGGTCGAATATGACATACAGTGGGGATGATGGTTGTTTGAAGTGAGAAGTCAACTGCCGGCTAATGGACTTTTTTGCCATATGAGTATACGTTGCCCAGGGTGCACCACGAAGAGGTAAATCTATCCCAACTCCCGTGCAATAAGCATTTCATGCAGGTTAGAAAAATTTGCTTATAGCAGAGCATGTTAGTCAGTTTAAACCACCCACAATTTAAAAGTACACATTTTAGCACTTAACTCCAATCCTGATTAAAGTAAGCAATGCTGCTTAATTTAATATATGTCAAATTAGCTTGGCTTTTCATCTACTTTGTTGGGAAATTTACAATTTTCAGACTTTCTTTTAGAAAAGGTAAAGGAAGCTCTTGGGAGGCATTCGATTTCCGAAGAATGGCTTTGCGGAAAGAAGTATTATGAAGGTAAAATAGGAACAAAGATCACCATTTTCATTAAAAATCTACCCATATTTAATTTTTTGATTCTCTTACATCTTGCGGATCAAGAGGACAAAGGTCAAGACAAATAAAGCCTTTTGAGCAATAGTATGATAATAGGAATCCGACATAACATATTTCGAACTTGTAGTGTTTATATTTTAATTGGGGGACAATCCATTCCGTTAGATTGTTTCCGAATCGTCCATTATCATCTCCAGTTTCTGGGCCCATGCCGCTCCTAATGCTTTGATATTTGTTTAGGAAATGAGGTGTTTCGACACACAAACCTCAAAACATATACCACGATTTTTATTTATATCTCAAGACATTTATTTATTTATTTGTTTCAAATGGCAGGCGTTTTGATAGTTGCCATTAGCCCTTTAGATGACTTCAGGCTTCACAGAGGGGAAGGAGCATCAAAGTAACAGGAAGTCGAGGGGTGGGGAACAGAAGAGTGATTTACATATGTAAAAGAGACATACATAAAGGCAGAGAAAAGGTGGGGTGAGTACTGTTGAAGTGGTCGAATTCGACATACAGTGAGGTGATGGTAGTTTGAAGTGAGAAGTCAACTGTCGGTTTGATAGAATTTTTTACCGAATGAATATATACGTTGCCCAGGGTTCACCACGTGGAGGTAAGTCTATCGCTCACCTCTGTTTCAAGACGTTGTTTGGTCACAAAATGTTTTTGATTAACTGATTTCTGACTTTGACCTGCCTCTGAGTCGAGGTCAACTGTTGCCCTACGATATCTCATGAGGAGCAGGCAACACCATTTACATCTTTAAAACAACACAATTAAAAAAATACATTTTCTCATTTAATCATTAAATGGAGACCCAAACGAATCATCTTAAATCGAGCGAAATTTTCATTAAAAGACTTGACTTTAATGACAATTAGAAACAGCGAACAGGTGGAGAAACAGATTGTTCATATCAGATTTTAAGCAGTTGGTTTGCTTTGGATTTCGTGCAAACACGCAAATTCATGTTGTCAATAAGCATATTTTTAACCCTGTTTACAATAATCATTAATATGTCAACATGGTAATTAGTTGTACTTCAATTACATTTATTACTAGTTTCCTATTATTTTGGATGCCCTATTGTTCTGCGTTTGGGAAAAAAGGGTGAGTGTTAGTACGGTTTTCATGCGGTTTCCATAGTTTTATCTTACTATGTCAACTAATTTATTTTAAGCTTTTAAACAACAATTTCCCCTGTTATTTTGCCTCCTCTCTCATTTATTCACATACAGCAAACAGATAATACGGTTTATTCTGATGTTTATGTCGAATTTACAAACAGGGAATAAGCCCAGGAGATGGACTTAATTTCATTTAGTCATCACTAAGTTATGCCTAACTTAATCTTTTATCATCGCGTAGAAACTGAGCAAACGTTGTCTCCTCCATTGAGATATCCAACCACTTCTACTAGTACATGTTGTAAGTAATTATGAAACTTCAGTCAAAACCTCGCCCTCTATCCAGAAATCTTATTTTCAATCAGTTAATTAAAATTCAAATGTCCATGGACATTGAATCAGTTTGTGAAAGCGCTGTTGTTGCATTCATCTTTTTTAATTCTTCGAATTAATGCTATTAGGGTACATTTAAAATAGCGCGCATAACTACCTAGTCCATTTAAAGAAGTATTCACAAAACTTAAAGTTATTTGAGTTTCTTGTTGATCAGTCACCCTGCTTTATCAGACTTGCATCAATGAGTTGGGTTCTTAGGACTGCTAACTTAGCAGATACACATATGGATCAGTTCTCATTTTCAAATAGAAATTTGTCTCAATGTAAAATCGCCTCAATCAGTCGAAAGGACAAAACTATGTCATGACAGGCTCAACAGATTTAAAACATTAATGTGAATTATTAACTTTATGTGATTATCAGGTTAATCACTATGCCAATACTCCTGAATTTCTCAAATGCAGAAGGACACCTAATTAAGTGGAAATAATATTTCAGAGTCCTATTAAATTGCAGAAAAAGTATAATTCATTTTTAAATTAGACGCTGATCTGAAACTTAATGATGAGAAAAGAAAGTTTATTTAAACGAATGCACTATTAACAGGGTTTGACAGAAATGCCTTCCCAATGTCTTTGGTGAAAATGATTTAAGATGGAGTTCCAGAACTGTGCCAATTCGTAAGCTGTTGTTAGATTTATCTCTAAAATTGAATATAACGACATTTAGGAGATTTCAAATGCAATTTGTTTGTATGTTTAATTTTGGCTGAGGAGGGGTAATAAAATTCGCAACTGTTTTGCCTAGCTCACTCTCCCTCTCTCTCTTCAGCCAATTGCAATGCGCTTTTGAAGGAAATTCGTAGTTAGCCAATCAGTGATCACGATTACATGCCCACTTACTTGAGGTCCATCGATCAACCTCTTCATGAGTATCCTATTGGTCGGAGCAATAGTTTTGAGGAAGAACACTTTGAGCATCAAAAGAGCAGCAGTGGTCCAGAAAAAGACATTTTAGAGAATAAAATGAATTTTGGGAGCTTCTTTCGGAACGTTTCTGTCGATAAACAGAGTGAGAATTCTGGTGGAGGCGGCGGATTGTTTGGTGCCCCAAGCAAACTCTTTGAATCCATCAACGCGAAAACCGAAAGCATTGTGTCAGATCTCACTCAAAAGGTCGATATTGGAGGTAAGATTGATACACTCAAAAGGTACTCAAATATTGACAAAATTGGACAGAGCGTTCTTGGGACAACTTTTCAGTCGAAACCTACTGATGAAGCAAGAAGTGATAAATCTCAAACGGTCCCTGATCAAACCAAGCGTGATTCAGTTTCACAACCGCGTTCTTCGCAACCATTTCGATCAATGCAATTCGGAGATGAGATGAGCAACGTAAAGACTCAAGTGGCCCCACTGTCTTATGAAAATTTACCATTTGAGCAACCACTAACACAAGATAAACCTTCACTAGTCCAAGAAGGTGAGAAAATTGGAGCACGGGCTGGGAGCATAAATCTATCTCAGATAAGCTCAACCTTTTCTGAAACATCAGCTACACAGTCCCAATATCAGGACAATTCTAACCAGGTAATTCCACCATCCGACACCCCCAGCTATGAATATCATCCTACAAGAGGATACAGTTTTCAGAATCAACAATCGCTAAACAGAAATACCTTCGAGAATCAGCAGTCTCAGGACAAACCAACCACAGATTATTTCAAAGAGTCAATTGAGAAAAATGATTTTCCAAATGCTTCATCTAAACAATCATCATTTGAAGGGGAATTTGAAGTTAATGACGAATTTAAATCAAGGAAAATGCCATTAAAAGACTCGTTTTCTTCAGAAAGGGATTCATTATATAAAACGGATGATTGCAAATCATCACTATTAAAGGAATCACCAATTGAGGGACATCTTGAACGAAAGGATTCACCTCCAACTTGGCTAAATCAGTCAAAAGATTCATTTTCAGACGATATAGAATCATTGAGAAAATCGAGCGTTGAGCATTCGGTACAACCAAAGCAGCCGTTTTCTAGTGTAGATCAAACTACTTGGCCATCAAGCCCGACTAATTCCTATTCGGTTGAAGGTAGTTCTCTCAACAAAAATGACAGTCGACCATTAGCTTTCGAAGCAATCAAAGAAGAAAACCGTATTGAAAATCCATTTAACAAGGGAATGTCACTTGATGCATTCAGTGATAAGAAGGAATCCTCCTTCAAGCGTCAAAATACTACTCCAGGACCCAAGCCACCAAGGCCACCTCCACCAAGACCAAGATCTGGATCGCAATCCTTTCAAAGCAGTAGAAGTATTTCACTAGAAGAGGATCCAGTCAAGTCTTCAGCGCCTACAGTTACAAGGGAAAAGCCCTCCGTTCTCGAAGAAGTGGCAAAGGAACCCGAGATATTAAGGAAAAAGAAGAGCTTTGGAAGTCAGTCTTCGAATGAGGAGATTGGATATCTAACTCGTCTGCAATGCCAGGAGATCGTTTCAGCCGTGGACGATATGATTGCAGGAGCAATTGAGGAAACTGACGGGCTGATGTCTTCTAAGCCTGCTTTGTTTAAGGAACCATCGTTAACGAAAGACTTCTGGGATTATTCCGTGAGCAAAGAGCCAGAGTATCAACAAACTCAGAGTTACCCAAATCCCACTTATGGAAAGGATGGTTACTACGTCACTGAGCCGGACGATTCAAGAAATCGAGACTATGAGTCTGGTAACACAATGGCATCAAATTATCGATTGTCCTACGAAGAAGAGAAATTTGAAGAGAACTTTCCATATGAAGCACAAAACAGAGAAGGCGAAAGAGATAGAAGCGGTCCAAATGTGGATGACTATTACACAAAATGCGATAGTCACAAGAGAAACAGCTTCGATGATAAGGAAGTAGAGGAGGCGTACCCATCGATTTCAAAGGAAGTGGAATTCCAGGAGCCAGCTGTCCAAACTGAGGATCAGTTGAAATCCTTCATGATGGAATATGTTAGAATATTGGTCACTGGAGAGTAAGTTCCAGATATATTTGGGATACCATTTAGTCTGGCTGCGTTTGACATCTTCTGGAGAGTATCACCTCCAAATACACAAGTAGTTATGTGTAACTTCAGTTAAAAATTTTGGAAAATTGTGTTTGTTCCTAGGCTCATGGAAATTTTCGGTACCGTAAATCAAAATTAAGTATTGCTCGCATTTTAAATTTCCATCAGAATTTGAAGCCACTTACATAAATTAATTTCTATATTTAGAGTGCAAAAATTTTACGTTATGCTATATAATTTCTAAATCAAAACACGTGGGACATTTAAAATAAAGTATTCAGCATCAGCCAATTTCACTACGGGAAATTTTTTTTTCAATAAGGTTAGTTCAAACTTAATTGTAGGAATAACAATTTGGACTTTTAAATAAATCTAATAAGGCGATTTTGGAAATTTCAGTGAAGGTCAACTGAAGAACAAAAACGAGCCTTTCAAAGAACATTTATTTGTAAGTGATATTTCTCTTTCCCATGTTCATCTGCTAATAATGCGAAACCCTCTAAGTTAGTGGTAGCAGAGAGGATATTCGAAGAGTTTATTTAAAATTATTTAATATTATCAGCATATTTTATATCTTTGTTACCACATGCTATTAACGGCAATGCTTTTTATCATGAGCTGTTTTATGGGAAACATCCAAAGTCCTTTAATTTAATAAATCGTCTTGCAATATTTCCTTATCATTTTTAACTCATTTTGTAATGAATGCTAAAATTTTCCTTATGCAATTAATATTTCCAATAATTTATTTAATATTGTATCTCTCTTGACAATTAAATTATCCTTAAAAATAAATTTTATTTTACGAGAATTTTTTAATTTTTTTAAATTCATTCCAGACTCCTGAGGGACGTGAACAGTTCTCTAAGGCCATTGAGCTCGAGGTAACAATTATCCTTCATTTCCTCTTTTGCATTTTTCTTTGTAAATCTAAAAAATGCATAGTCTAAACATCTATTTAACTGGGGAAATTTTCACCGAAATTCTGAGAACTTAAAAAAGGAAAAATATCAATTTTTCCTAGTAATATTGCTTAATTATTTTATTTTGGAATCTTGAAATTGTTTTGTTACTTACAAATATGCACTGTTACTAGTTGATAAAAAGTATTACTTTTGGATATACGATTTGGGACCATTTTCAAATCACTTTCTAAGTAGTCCTAATATACAAAATAAAAAGGGAAAGCCTTGTCATTATTTATTCCTTTATTCCTACTAGTGAATGTCCTAGTGTTTACTAACGCTAATATCAAATTAAGCAGAAGGAGCCTCTAAACATTTTAAACAAAAACTGTATTTCTATTTCGCAATAATTTGAAATTAAATACACGACGGACTGTTGAAAATAATGCAAAGAAAGTTCGTGGGGATGACGTACTTTTTAAAAATGTATGAAAATTAAAGAAAGGGAAAGAAACGATAAATGTGTAAGTAGGGTGGTTAACTAAAACGGAATTACCGCGTTGGAACTTTACTTTCTCAATTGCAATAGTTGTGGTTGTAGAGAACAAACATTGATATCCTTCACCTTGTTTGGTTTCGTTCAATTACTTGTGCTATTTAAGAAAAAATAGTTGGACTGAAAAATTCATAATTCATAGTAGAAAGTGTGCACAATTAATAGAATGAAAAGTGAGTAATGAAAGGAGATTTCTGACTGGTGCTTCTTTGTCATTAAGAAACCTTTAGTTGACGCGGTTGACACTGGTAGGTTCGGTTTGCTTCTCGTTTCGAGTATGGACAAATTTAATGACGATTCTGTACTTCCATACTCACGCTATTTGGAGCAGTGGAAAGTCGCATATCCACGAGTTAAAAAGTTTAAATAACTGGGTAGTGACATCGGTCTTCATAGCTGCTCAACGATAGTTGGCAGCTGTCGCCAAAATATCCAAATATTCGGTTGCGTTCCATATTACTTTTACTATTTGATTAGCAGGAGACTATTTTGCGTCATTATTTCAATTCTTTTATTTCCAATCTTATTATTTATTTTATGAAAAAATATTAAGTGATAATTTTTTCCCATTTCTTTTCAGGGCGCCTGTTCGGGTGGTTTGTTGGATGAGAGCGGACTGAGAGCTGTTCTGAGTCGAGTTGTCTTTTTGCTGACAGAGTGTCAAAAAACTGAGGACTTTGTACCTGCTAAACGTCTACTCACAACGTCCCTCATCTATCATATCATAGGTACTTTAGAATCACCCTTTGTCAGTGAAGATTTTATTCCATGTTTTGTATATTACACATGTAAAATTTTTGGTGGGTGAATGGGTGGGTAGGGCAGGGGAGAGGGGCCAACAAGCAATGCCAATTTTACACTATAAGGCGCAATTTTTTACTTTTTGCATTGATTATTGGTTTAAAGAAGCGCTGAATCCAGTGGTTGACTGAGAAATAACAAAATCCTGGACACTTCTTTGAAAATTGTGCCCTGACTTGAAGCTATGATCATCACCATGATCAGCGGATTAGACGTGCATTTATGCCTACCTCCCTTTGGATCTTAATCAGTTGATCTAATACAAGGTTTGATTTTCTTCCCTCCGATTTCATTGATACTGTTCTATCTGGTTCAGAGTGAAATTATTAAGAATCTTGGATGGGTCGAGTTTGGTTGGTATCTCATTCTACAGTGTTCATTGCAAAAATTTACCACCGAAACCGTTGAAATCCATTTTTTTAATTTTTGACGCCAAATGCGTACTTTTCACAAGCAGTAAGCAGTCGGTCTGTGTGAGTTTCTTTATATTTACGTTAAGTCTAATGGCTTTATTCGCACTGCATATGATGAAGTGCTAAAGATTTCGTGTGATTGTATGACATGCCAAGTTTCCCTCTGTTTATACCCTGCATTGCCACAAACCTGATTAAGCCCATTTTCTTGGTATACATAATCCGAAACTAGAGACTAATACAACTCGGCACGAATATATTATACCCTTCCAATTATTCTTTCAGCTATTAGAAGTTAGTCAACATTTCTTTCTTATGCACATGAATACGTTTGTGGTAAAAAATGATTCGTGGAAAATAGGCACAGATTTGTGTTTCAGAAAATAAGACGAGTCAAAAGAAGCATTGTCTATCTACATTTTATTTTTTACTTTTTTTAAACTCCAATTGGCAAATGCTTTTTTGTTCTTCCTAAATCCCCTATCATATTAAAAATAAATCATTTGGGAAGAAATTCCAACTTCGACAGAACATTTGCCTTGGGGTGTGCAAAATTGACATCTTTCCTACCGCGATCATTGCCAATGTAGAAATTGGAAATTCATTAAGCCTGGGTTAGACAAAGTTATTTATTTATTTATTTATATCAAATGGCAGGCGTTTTGATGGTTGTCATTAGCCTTTAGTTGACTTCGAGCTTCACAGAGTGGAAGGAACATCAAAGTGAAAAAGTCGATAGAGGGGGGGGGGAACAGAAGAGTGTTTCAAAGATGTAAGAGACAAACACAAAAGTAGGCCAAAGGTGAGGTGAGTACTGAGAAAATATTCGAATATGGCATAGAGTGAGGTGATGGTAGTTTGAAGTCAGAAGTCAAATGCCGGTTACTAAACTTTTTGACGTATGAGTATACTTTGCCCAGGGTGCATCATGTGGAGGTAAGTCTATCGACATAGTTGAAAGCTTACTAAGCTGTCTAGTGAGAGCTGAAATATTAGCGAATCCAAATACAATTTCGCTTACTAAACTTACAAAACATTTGCTATTGATTAGATCCCTTAAAGGCGGGTGAGAAGGTCTTCCTCTTCTCCTATATCAAGGGTCAACCAATCTGGCATTCGCTGCGATTCTGGAACGCCTGTTTCTTCCAGTCAGTGCAGGAAACTCGAGCCAAGATGATTGAGCAAATGAAGTATGCGCGCACTTCACTCTTTTCATTCAAATTTACTTTTAATCATAATTCACTTATACGCCAATTGTGTNAGTAGAATTCGGGCTTCTCTTCAAGGATATTCCATGATGCTACCTTTCTGCACACAATAGGTACCTGAAAATTATTTCATTTGATCGAGAATGTCCACATCAAAGGTAGGGTTATAAAGCAGCATATGTAAACTTTTAATCGCCATATTTCCTGAGTTGAAAGTAAAATTTGAAGGTTTTTCCTTGGAACTAAGATGAGTTATTCCATCACCTCTGCTTTCTCCTTTAGCATCCGAACATACAGATAACAAATTTGCCTGCAAAATAATGAAACGGGGAATGGGGGGGAGGAGGAGGAGGAAGAGGTGTGAATAAAGGTGTAGAGTAAGGGGGTATCAAGGACTTGGTGTTATTTGAATACTGGAGACAACCTATTGTTTTCTTTTTCAAAGGCTCTGTAAATCGCTTCCCATATTCCCGTGTTCCGAAGATGCGCTTTCATGAAATTTTCCCAGGGCTTCTTGGTAGGCTTGTACCCCCTTTATTCGACGCCTGTTTGATGGTAGTATAAATAGTCTTATCAAATGAACCCTCTCAATTTCCTTTAAAAACGTGCATTTTTATTGGGATCTTTTGTATATGTAACGCGTTAGAGTGTGGGCGAACTCGAATCTATTTCATTATTTTACTTTATTTTTCAATGACATTATTCTTCAAGCTGTTTAGAAGCTGTGGTGTATGCAACCTCGCTAATTTGCTGTTATACTTGTATTTGTGGGGAAAATCGATTGGTCTATTAGTTTATTTGTTACCAAATCCCATAGGCAATTGTACATTTTGACTATTCAAGTGATTGCTAGGGTGACCATAAATAAGTCATACAATAAAATAATAATATGCAAATAATTAAACGTCTTGCGTGTATTTCTCTATGTTCGCATTTTGATTGGGATAATAACAAGCACACGATTAATTGAGTTATATTATATAATATAATTCATATTCTTCGATCTCCTCTCATAATCTGTGAGAATATATTAATTTAATGCAATTAAGCTCACTTACTTTACTTTCCGTAGATTTTATGCCCAGTTTATCAACTTTAGGGAAGATAACAGGGCTATTAACTAAGAATGTGTAGTTATTCCAAGATAGGATTTTATGTTGAGTCAAGCAAGCAAAAGTAGGTTACTACCACAACAGAGAAGGGAACGAAATTAGGTTGCATTTGCTCGTTGCTACTGAAGAATTTTAAGTAAGTTAAGCCAACGGTCTCACCACTCAGAAAGGAAACATACAGATCAACAGGAACGTACAACGGACCCAAGAAATACTCAACACCTTTCACATGTCGTTCGAGACGGGAATAATCATCAAAACTTACCCTTGTACCCCTTAAATGTTTCTTGGTCCACTTTATTCTATTTTGCCTTGTCTATAATTTATTCTCTGACATCCCTACTCTACTTTCGAGCTGGATATGAAACTGAAAGCTCTATTCAGTAAAATATAGCTATCATGATCAATTAGTGTCGTCTGTAAATATTCAGTGGAAAATCCTCTTGCATTGCAGTAATGGGGTTCTTTATTTATTGAAGTTGAAGGGAGGACTAACAAGTCTATTTCAGAAGCGGAATATGCAAGTATAAACAAGATAGGCTAACACTTTTTCTTTACGTCCACCGGTCTAATGTTGTTGACACAAAACGGGTGATGCCGAATACCGTGCACAGCATTAAATCACTTAAAACTTTATTGGTGCTTATAAACCCCTGGTCCATTCTGCGTGCAGACAAGTATAATCACACTGGCTAGTATGAGCGTCAGTTTAGTTACTTCTACCGTGCTTGATGGGGTTACTCTATCATTAAATGTCTGCACGATCTCATTCTTCTTGCTCTTTATAGAATGCAGCCTCGATGCAGTTGGTCAAGTGTCTACATTTGGCAGCAGTGTGGGTGCCCATCCAGCTCCACTCATCGATTCGAGTGATTTTGAATCGAACGGTGAGGAAGGAGGTGTCCTTTGGCCTCCAGCCTCGCACCCCCCTATCGCCTCCACCACTATTCGCTCTCGACACAATTCCGTCAATTTCTCCGCCAAAGATGACAAGATCGCATTTTCGTTAAAGGATAGTGTCCTTACCTTACACAATGCCATTCGCAATAAAGCGTAGGTTCACTTCCATTAAATTCTTGAGCCTTATCTTTGAAGAGTTACAGTTTACATTTTTAACGGCGAGAGTTTCCTTGTCTTTTCGTATTTATATCTTTCATTTCATACCATATGATGATTAACTATGAATCTCTTTGTAAAGCTTTTCCTCTTTCTGACCTCTGAGAAGTCTGTTTTCAAGATAGTCACATTCTCAATCCCCCCCCTCCACCACATTTTCTGTCGATTGAAGTGTGTACACTAGATCTATTATCTTTAATGACAGTGCAAGTGGAATTGGAAATACAAGTGAACATAAGATAGAGTTCCTTTGATTAGTTTTCGGAACCAGAAAAGATCTACCTCGCTCGTCAAAGGCCTAAATTTGAGTTTAAGAAATTCTGTGTTAATTTCTAAATTCTAAGCCCAAAATGGATTGGTCTTTAGAATTGCAAATGAAGAGAGCGGTACTTTGTTGGTGAGATTTGATAATTATTCAATTCTGACCGGTTTTAGTTTAACATTTTCATAAAATTTGGGCATGAAAGAAAAGCTCCAATGCCAACTCCTCGCTTTGATTGCTGTTCATGGGCGTATAGCATTGTAACCGACATTAGGGCAAAGATCGCTGTTTTTCATTATAAGAAACTGGTTAGCGTTAATTCTAATAGCAAAATGATAGTGTCTCGATGGACCTTATATCATTTACGATATTCCCTTAAAAGGGATTTCTCGCTTTGCTTTCCAAGCCTCATTCTGAGTTCCGCAATTTTCAACAAAAACTTGTCCACGATACCTGTTAGCTATTTGTCGGCCATTCAATCAAATGATAGTTATGAACACGATTTTGCTGTGCATAATATTTTCACTGAAAGTATCTAATATTTACAACGTGCCTTTTCCATGCTTAGGAGAAATGCTAAACGTTCAGAGCGTCGAAAAAGGCACAACAGTTTCACAGCTTCGAGTATAACAATGAATGAGATGCAAGGATCCTCTCAACAGCATCACGACAGTGAAACCAATGTGACGGATATGACGCGTTTGACCCAGAAGCAACGCCGAAAAATTCGGCGCAAACAAAAGCGTGAAGAGTACTTCAAGGAACATGGGAATGCAGTTGATAATGAAAACGAAACTGAAGGCAAGTAATCAAACGATTAGAATTCGATATTTGATAAATATAATCAGGACAGCTTACGTCTTTTTTCATTATTTTCCTTTTCCTAACAGATTCCGGTGAGAAGACTCAAAGTAGAACTGCTGTTGTTAAAAATATGGAAAGCTCAGATTCTGTGGATCAAAAAGGAGATAAAAAGCCCAAAGATTATAATTCCACTGAAAAAGGGGATAGAAGCGAGGAGGGCTCGAATCCCCATTTTTCAAAATGCCCTGTGACTTTGATGGCCAATGCTATTTTTGAGTTGGACGAGGATTGATGTCTTTCCTTTGTTTGCGCTTTACTGTTTTGTTACATGTATGTATGGTTGATAATAAAACAGCACATTTAAAAGTTTTTGATCTGTGAAGTCTTATCCTCTTGTTTTATTGATGAATGGAAAAGATTACGTTTTTTAATTGCTTAGTTGCCCAATTTTGTTTATTTATTTATTTCAAATGGCAGGCATTTTGATAGTTATCATTAGCCCTTTAGTTGACTTCGGGCTTCACAGAAGGGAGGAACATTAAAGTGAGAAAAATTCGACAGGGGGAAAGAAGAGCGATTCACAGATGTAAGAGACAGACACAAAGGCAGAGAAGGCTAGATGAGTACTTTGAAGGGGTCGAATATGACATACAGTGGGGTTATGGGAGTTTGAAGTCAGAGGTCAACTGCCAGGTAATAGACTTTTTTTGCCGTATGAGTTTACGTTACCCAGGGTGCACCACGTGGAGGTAAGTCTATCGCACACCCCTAGCCAATTTTATAAAATATATCTCTTCTACGTTCTATCACTGCTTGGGAGATATCGTTAGATTACGGTTGACTGCAGTTGATGTGGTTAACATAACGTGTAATTAATCTCATTGTGTTGCTATTTCGAGATCAAAGCACCTTTGCACTGATACCAGTTTTGGTCCCAGATACCTTCCATTTATGCTCACTATAGCGCCATAATATGCGACATCACCTAGTAACTAGTGTTCTCCACTGCTNACTTCGACAGAACATTTGCCTTGGGGTGTGCAAAATTGACATCTTTCCTACCGCGATCATTGCCAATGTAGAAATTGGAAATTCATTAAGCCTGGGTTAGACAAAGTTATTTATTTATTTATTTATATCAAATGGCAGGCGTTTTGATGGTTGTCATTAGCCTTTAGTTGACTTCGAGCTTCACAGAGTGGAAGGAACATCAAAGTGAAAAAGTCGATAGAGGGGGGGGGGAACAGAAGAGTGTTTCAAAGATGTAAGAGACAA
The DNA here is from genome assembly GCA_900617975.1 of Rodentolepis nana. Lineage (NCBI taxonomy): Eukaryota > Metazoa > Platyhelminthes > Cestoda > Cyclophyllidea > Hymenolepididae > Rodentolepis > Rodentolepis nana. Next base: position 6,706 of record UZAE01013114.1, on the reverse strand, counting down.
ACACAAAAGTAGGCCAAAGGTGAGGTGAGTACTGAGAAAGGGGTCGAATATGACATACAGTGGGGTCATGGTAGTTTAAACAGACACAAAGGTAGAACAAAGGTGAGGTGAGTACTGTGTTACACGAAGGTAGAGAAAAAGGTAAGATGAGTACTGTGGAGGCTTAGAAAAGGTAGGAAAAAGGTGAGGTGAGTACTGTGGAAGATTTCGAATATGGCATAGAGTGAGGTGATGGTAGTTTGAAGTCAGAAGTCAAATGCCGGTTACTAAACTTTTTGACGTATGAGTATACTTTGCCCAGGGTGCATCATGTGGAGGTAAGTCTATCGACATAGTTGAAAGCTTACTAAGCTGTCTAGTGAGAGCTGAAATATTAGCGAATCCAAATACAATTTCGCTTACTAAACTTACAAAACATTTGCTATTGATTAGATCCCTTAAAGGCGGGTGAGAAGGTCTTCCTCTTCTCCTATATCAAGGGTCAACCAATCTGGCATTCGCTGCGATTCTGGAACGCCTGTTTCTTCCAGTCAGTGCAGGAAACTCGAGCCAAGATGATTGAGCAAATGAAGTATGCGCGCACTTCACTCTTTTCATTCAAATTTACTTTTAATCATAATTCACTTATACGCCAATTGTGTTTTTTCGATTATTTAGTGTGATTTTGTATTTTAATTGTTATTCAGATATGTGCAATCTAAAGCTTACCGTAAAAGATACATCATACATGAGACTTAGAAAATACAGTTTGCGATTTTGTCAAAGAGATGAAAGAGATTACAAAATACGCGACATGTATTTTAAATAAATCCCTTGGAACTATTATTTCTGAGTGTAAACGCTTACATCAAATAGTGCCTTGTAATTGCCGTTAAAAATGACAAAATCCTTGAAGTTATTTATTGCAGTCAGTTCTCTCAGAAATATTTAGTAAAGTTGTTACGAAAGTGAGTAATCGAAGTAATTTTAGTTTCCTTAAGCTGTTACTTAAAAATAATTTTTTAAAGTAGTTAGATCTTAAATCAAATTTTCCTTTATAACACATTTATCTTTATTATATATTTATGTCTATTTCATATGGCAACTTTCGATAAATACTTTCTTTGAATTACAGATCGGATATGGAAATTGAACAGGCAATAATCAATCAAATCAAGTAAGCCACACAGCCGCAAATGTTTGTTTTCAATAAATCAGAAATAATTCCGTCTGAAGAGTTAATGAATGCTTTGCTATAGTACAATTACTTCTGCGTTTACACCGATATTAACAATTACTGATGTGAAAATGATGTTTCAAATAAAATCATTTGTAAATATTCAGTTTTCATACAAGACACCAACCGAACCATCTACCTTGAAACGTTACCATTTAATGTCTGTAATGCAATTGTACAATTTCAAAGTTGTTAGTTGACTTTTAATGATTACTTTGCATTTCCTATTAAAGAAGAGATCAGGAGATAGAAGCCATCAAGTGTACAAGATATCCACACGTTAAACCTAATTCTGGTCAACTTGAGGGTTGTGGCGATGCTAGTTTCCTAGGAGGATAAGTCAATTGTAACAAATACTTTTCCGCAAAGGCCTTACTTGACCTACACATTATAACTCACCCCATTTTTTACATAATCTCATTTTTGTTTATGAGAAATAGATTTAAATAGCTTAATTTTACAGTTGGGAGAAAAAAATAGAATTAAATCGTCAAATAGGAAATGAATTTATTGCAATTTCTAGGTCGTACCTCAATACAATGCAAGTCTTTAATCTGCACGTAACAATGCGACAGGAATTCCTCCGAAAACAAGGCGATCTTTTCAATCTTAGCCCAGGTAAACAGGCTATTAATGCGCGCTCCATTTTATGTCCCTTTTAATCATCAAGAGCAAATACCGTTTATGGCTACAAAAATAAATAATAATGTGGCTTTATAATGCTTTAATAGTTGCTCAATTTGTTTCAATCATTAGGAGCTTGGTAGGTAATATTAGATATAAATATGAAGGAACCAGATTACAGGTTGATGTTAGACAGCATTTTGATAATTTAATTGAGCAAATATTGTTTTGATTATTTTCAAAGCCTAATTTTTTTAACAACTATTTAAATATGATATTTAGTTAATTACAGTTAGTTTAGTTGTAGCTTACCTCCCATCTCTAAAAGTGAGATCATGATTCTCCACCCCAGTGGTTGAGCGAGAGGGAAACAGACACAGCTAATAGTCAATCATTAAAATTTCTGCATGCACCCATCGTTCATTCCAAGGTAATTAGGTCACTCCAATGACTCGTCAAGTCACATTTGTGTAGGGAGTAGAGAGTGGAGAAGTATTGATGATGCACATGGATTATGCATTTATGAGTAAGTTGCTTGACCTTTAAAGTCTATTATATGTACCTAATTCAAAAATATGGTTTAATAATGCATAATTTTTACTTCCTGCGCAATAGTTCAACCCTTCCATTCAAATCCGATATTATTTGTTTTGTCATTAATTGACCTCCCTCTTATAGATCACTTTGGGTTTTTCACCATAAATGTAATTAAACTTTTTAGCCTATCAGGTAATTAAAGCTGTGGCAATCTTCTCCACTCCATTACAAAAATTCTCTCTCTCTTTCCTTGCCACACTCTATCGGCTGTGTGGCTCAACATCCCAAATCACAAAAATGAAATTGACATGACCTACTTTGCATTTTAGATGATGTTGAGGATCTTTCTGCTGTGATTGAGACGGATATAACTTAAACGAAATCCATTTCACTTTTAACGAAATTGACAACTCTATTTAAACCCATCAACTTAGTCCAACCTTTCAGCAAGAGTGTGATGATTCACTCGTCGATGTATCTTATCTATAGCTTTTCCCCGCCATCACGTCAATTACATCAAAAGCCATTTATCCCCCCTCCCCACCCTCCCCTCTGTTCTCCCTCCTCCCCCCTCTCTCTCTTGATCTTTTTCTCTTACAATTGTGCTATTTTCGGCTTACTAAATGCAGACAGACACTCACAGATGATTGTCTTTTCTATTGTTTTGGAATGAATTCACGCATTAATAGACTACCATTCAATGCATATTTTAAAAGTAAAATGTGCAGTAAAATGTGCAAGTATCAAATTTACGGCCATGGAGTAACAGTCTTTTGTAAATTATCTTGAGTTTGTTTGAATATATCAAATGGCATAGCTCAGCCAAGGTGAGGGCCGATCCTTGAATTCAGATCGAGACGACTGAAGGTAATGGTTGCACTTTCGTTAAGAAAACACCCTCTTACAAGTTCACCTGTGAGGTCAGGGGTTTTTGGTGCGATGCCCATCGGGGAGCGCAACGCTAGGAAGAATGATTGACTTGACAGAACCCGATTCATCTGTACTACTGCTATACCCAAAGTGAATCTTTGAAGGCAGTTTTTCAATTATGAGTCTTAATGGCTAACGTTATTAGTTAGATTAATAACTTACACATCTAAGTACTTATTTTAAGTATATTAACCATTTGTATAGCTAATTATCTGGGTGTTTGCTTTAATGAAAAGTTGTTTCTACAATCCACTAAGTCACCAACATTAAGAACATTCAAACTAATTCAAGCCATAATAAAATTACTGACTACTAATTGTAAAACAATCTAATTCATTGAGCTAAAGATTGTATAAAGAGACACAGTTTCAAAGCGCATGAATGTTTTTGTTTGTGGATTTATAAATATATTTTAATTTGAAAATATTTATTAGTATTGTCTAATTAAGGTCAATTAAATTTATGCTTAAACTCATAGTGGGAAACCTCCCTATGCTGAGTCCTCTAATTTGGACTTTAATAAGGGCCATTCAGATAAGTTTTATGTACACATACCGGTCCTAAATTAGTGATAAGACCGTTGGATAGCACTAAGTAATGTATGGAAATGAAATAGAAGACGAAAAGACTAGGCATTTTTGACTCACTCTCTCTACTTTAGGAAATAAATGACATCATTTGGAGGCGAGAAATCACTTTACGAGTCCCACTTAGTACTTCTTGTATTTTAGAAATGAATTTCCATAAATCTCATTAAATTTTAATCATTTTCTTAAGGGGAATTCTTTAATTTTTAATTTTTTATTATTATGTCATTTTTTAAATTTATTTATAGCATCAAAAGAAAATTAATTAGGATAATTACGAGAGAAGTAATATTCTAAAAGCTTCAGATTGAATAACCTATTGTTCATTTTAATTATTTTTTAAAAATTAATTTAAAAACATTTTCATAAATAAATAAATCAGAAAAAATATTGGCAAGACGATATGATGGAGAAAAACCC
>UZAE01013112.1:0-13714 GCA_900617975.1 Rodentolepis nana | reverse complement strand
TTTTAAGTGGATATTCGTTACCTAATTTATCATTCCTTAGGAGTTCTCGCTACCCTTTTATTCTTTCTAATAGGTTTTAAATATTCAGTAAAATTGATTGTTCCATTGGTGCGCTCTTCATTTCTCCCAAGTACAGTTTGTTCCAATGTCTAGATTTGTTTGCATCCTTATTATCATCTCAGGCAAGTCTAAATCACAGAAAATGAAATTGGACGTGATCCAGTTGATAAGTGATTCCCTGGACTTTTTATGTCGCTATGGTTATTTCTAGTATAACTACAACGTATAAGTGCCTTTAATAAATGTGTTAAGTACAATATTATGCCGTGGATAATATTCATGGTCTTGCATTCTAGTACATTGAAGAGAGGACTCAGCTTTATTTTTCAACTTTGATTCACTTGTGTTGTTTATATTATTTGAGCAATCTTCTCCAACTTTCATTGTGCAATCTTGGATTTGGAATAGCTATATAAAGTGCACATGTGACAAGGCGAATTATTTAATTGGTTTCATGGCCAATTGCTTGATATGTTTGACCTCAATATTTTGGGCTTGCAAGTTTGCGATACTACTAATAAAGTAATTAGTAGTGCAAAAGTTCCCAGTAAAGAACATGGTCGAAATTTCGTTTGTACTATGAATGTTAGAGGCTTATAACGACGGTTGGCTATTCTTTAAACTCCAATTACTCTTTTACTTTAGTGCCTTCGTTCTCAAACATTTGGGAGAAGCACTTTCAACGGTGAGTTAGCTATTTGCCTGATCTTATTGCTGTATGTAGCAAATTTAGAAGCGATTTTAAACGAATTAATTCGCAATTTACTAACTCAATATCAAATGAACATTTTGCTATTTTTTGTAGATATTGCACTTGTTGGTTAAAATACGCATTTTATATTCTGCTACCTAACTTATAAGAAACCATCTACGTAATATCTTTATTAAACATTTTATCATTTTTTTCTTCAGATTAAATTGAAGAAAGAAGACGTATGCCTTCCATTGAAAGAAGCTGAAGAAGAGGGAATGGAAATTTTGGCAGAGGGAGTTGAAGATGTTAAATTGAACGAATGAGTAGATGACCCCGGGGTGGTTATTTTTGTAATAAATTTGCTTTAGCTTGAGTCTGTTTCGCTTGGATTGATGATAGGTATCAGATGGGGCATAATATTAGTTTCGGTATTTATAATCGTATATTGCCTAGAAGGGAGCACAGCTTCAATTTGTCAGTCCTTTTCACGGATATTTGAATAATGGCAAATATATAATATATAGGCATTTTTTGAACTTTAGTAGTTCTCTGTGGCAAGATCCATTTGCATATGATTGCTCCCAAAAGTATCATGTTGTGTCAACAGTTTCAAGGAAACAACGTAAATGAAGACGTTTAGATTAATTTTGAATGAACATCAGTGGGTTCAAAACTAACGAAGTGTTTGCACTTACTCTCCAAATGACTGGACCTAAGGCCGGACTTTAAGAAATATTCTACCTCACACAAATAATTTTGTCGGCCTTGAAACAGTTCCTAGATTTCCAGACTTAAAGTTAGTAGGACTGAAGGAAATGGAAATCGGTAATGGATAAACTAATAGGAAATCGTTTGACTGTTCATTAATCACCATGCTAAAATTGATTTGTTTGAGCACCGCAGATTGGCTTAAAAAATCATAGGGATGCCTTTACAAGTGGATGATTTATATTTTTAGGTTTTGGTAATTTCAACTTACTTGTTAGGAACTTGGATGGAGTGAAATAAATTCGCTAGAGACAAGTCCTTATTCCAAAATACTTTATTCCCAAGCTTAAAAATAATAATATTTGGAAATCTGTCATAATTAAACGAGACATAGCTTTAACAAGGAAAAGAAAGATAGAATATAAAACTGACATATTTTTACAAATAGAAAAATTTCATAATTTAATTTATTATTGCAGCGGCAAATTTACTTCAGAGAATCTTCAAATAAATTGCGTTACTTATGATGACACCATCAAATATCTCCAAATGAGTCTAATTGTAATGCCCAACGTGCATATATTAAGCAAATATAAATGGCCTAAATTAAATATAACACGGCATTTTATACGCTGATACAGGAAGCATGGAAAAACTAAGTGAACAGGAGGTTTAAGCACATCGAAAGGTAGGGAATTGGTGCAACCGCGAGCATTAAATATTTCTCTACAAAAGAGTTCGATGCGCCGCTCGGCTGCTCCCAGCTTTTCTAAGCAAGTCAGTTCGATTAGTTAAAGTAAATTGCACTACTATATGCAGCATGAATTAATGTATAGTTTTATATTTGGTTGTCCTAGTAATCGCTGTTTTTGTGCCTTGTGTAATTTTCAATAGGGTGAATCTGGTGTTGCGCTAAGCCACAATGTTCGATCCTTCATGAGCCAAAGTTTTCCTCAAAAGTCAACATTTACAGGGGCTTTGCATTCACAGACTTCAAAGACAAATGATGAAAATTCTCTGAAATTGACCACTGAAAAGCGCTATGAAATAGTTTATGCAAAGCGGTCAACCAAAAAGGTACTTTTGACTTGCTTTTTTATGTCCTTTTCAGCATAAGAAATGGGAAGACGATGGGATACTCATTCTTTCAGGGCTTCATGCTAGAATTTGTTCTACTGACTCTAAAACGTAAACTATTCGAGTTGTACTCTAACGCCAATTTTTGCAGAATAGCCAGCACTTCTTTAAAAGCGGCTCTGCTGAGTACTATTGAGCTTGGGATGATTTTAGTTGTTGGATCTTATGAATGCCAGCTTATATCAGTGATTGACCAAGTCCGGAGGACAAATGAATTGGAAGTTGTCCCATCTTCCCAGAACTCGCCAGCTCCTCTCCAAAAGCCTCTTAAAAGGGTATGCAAAGTTTCCTCATCTCAAATACTTAAATACAGGCTAACAGTATAGCCCAAGAACCAAAATTTGACGAAAGAGCTTTCCTTTTGCCTCGTCCACCAAATGCTCATATGGTATTTGAATTTCTGGATTTCCCAATGACCATATTTTAGTGGAAATACAACGCAGAAGGACTACCAATTGTGGATGTCTATCTTGGCGGAAATTTAGCATCAAAATTACATCCATATCAACTCGAGGGTATCAAGTTTCTCTATGAGTGTGTTCTCGGCTATCGAAAATTAAGCGGATTCGTTGATTTTAGTCCTGACGAGGATTCTGAATGTGTATATGGAGGTATTTTAGCGTATGTCGACGATATATTTTTATATAATGTTGGTTTTCTAGGGATGAAATGGGTTTAGGAAAGACTGTTCAGGTTATTGGCCTCCTCTCAGTTTTGTTAAAGCAGGGTCCCTATGGTGGAATACCTGTCATACGACGTTGTCTTATTGTTACTCCTGGAAGTTTGGTGATGGTAATAAATCATAATGTGGTTATTCTTCTCCATTTCTTAGAACTGGCAGAAGGAATTCACTAAATGGATAGGAAGAGAGAATATCTCCACTTATTGCGTCAATCAAGACAACCCAATAAAAGCCTATTTATCACAAATGCGACCTCCTCCTATAATTATCATCTCCTATGAAATGCTCCTACAACACTCTGATCGAGTGGTTGAAATGAATTCAATAGATCTGGTTGTATGTGACGAGGGACATCGTCTCAAAAATTTGGAGATTAAGACCACTGCAGTGAGTTAATATTCTAGTTCTTTTATTTAATTAGTGGGTACTAATGCACTTTTTCAATTTCGTATAGGTTTTGAAGCGATTGCCGGCTCGTCGGAGGATAATTCTTACAGGCACACCAATTCAAAATGATCTCAATGAATTTTGGTCACTGGCTGAATTCGTTGCTCCTGGTTGTTTAGCTTCTAGTCGCGAGGAGTACAGAACGTGTATTGTAAATCCTCTTTCCAGGTCTTCTCATTCCTCAGATCTTTCCAGGATTTTCACCTCGGGTTCTGATGACGTAGAAGATGAAGAATCTGATGTTTTGAACGCAGTGCATAAGTTGAAATCTTCTTTGAAAACTTTCCTTTTGCGTAGAACGTCGGATATGATTACTAATCGCCTTCCCGACAAAGGTGGTCCTATCAAAATTAATATTATTATTTTGCTGAATTTATTTAAGTAGCATGTATTTTTCCTATAGTTGAACAGATCGTCTTTTGTGAAGCAACTCCCCTTCAACAAGAAGTAGAGAAAGAGTTGTTGAAATGGCTTTACAAGCAGCTGGATATGAACGATCTTGTTGAAAATGATATTATAGACATGATGGGAGAAGATACTCTTGATTCATTTCCTCAGTCTACTAGTTGTGGCTTAGATGTTCTAACCTGTATCATGACCTTCCGAAAGCTCTACAATCATCCTTCACTTGTTTTGGAAATGCTGGAACAAGATATCAAACAGAAGCGCGGACTTAATTTATCCAAAAAGGTAAGTTTGAAAATCGATTTCTAGCATGATCAGCGGAGTTGTGGTCATGTCCATAAGAATACATTGAGGTGTCTTTCAGCTTATTACTTACTATACTTTGTACACCTCATGCCCATAAAATTCCTTTCAAAGTTAAATTTGATTGGATAATATTTGTCCTTAGCTGTTTTATTTTCGAAACATGATTTTTGTCACTATTTGACGATTGTTGTTTTAATTAAGATTAGAAAATAGTTTTAAGTTTGTAAAACAAATGATGCTGAAACTTTGCTTTTAATAAGAAATAAACAAAATTCTACTTTCACTGTGGTTTGCAAAGTACTGCGATAGAATTTTACTTCACGCTTTCCTCCAATATATTATTCTTATTAATTCGCCAATGTTCCCTTCATAGCCTTTCTTCTTAAAAATTCATTTAGGCAAACCATTTTTTGGGAATAATTGGGGGAGGGGGAGATTAATAAAATTCTAAGTTCTTAATGGAAGCATTCCAGTCACGTATTTTCTCTAACTTTCTTCCATTAATTGGTAAGCCAGGTGATATTTGTGATATTTTGTATTTAATATGATCGATCGTATCAAGGAAACACATTTTGAATCCTCACTTCGATAAGCATGATGATTTTCAAAAAATCATATTTCCAATAATTCAAATTCATCTTTCTGATAATGAGACATAAGATTTTCCTACGTAACAAACGCCCGTATATAAATCTTAGTTCGTCTGGCTGTAATTATCTTTTGAGTCATCAAATTCCGAGCAGAATGAAAAGAAATCTTGCATAATGTTCTAGTTTCCATAGAAGTCACTATTAAAGTAGTCAACTACGTTAGTTCCTTTTACGAATACTGTACATTTTCATCTTAAGGGAATTCGATCGGGAGAGTCAAAGTTCAAAGCTATCAACTGTATGCTGATGTTTGCGAGAATGAAAGTAATGCTCTTGCATTATCGACAGAATCACTTTTCTTTTGTCATAATGGCCAATAAGAACTTCCGGTGTTCAATTTCTGGTTACTTTTAGGCTTTATGAAAGGCAATGAAGATTGTGACTACATATATTCCATTTTCGTCTTCAGAGTTTTCACTGGAATTAGTACTATCTCCTTAAAATATTGTTTTTAAAAAGAATGCGACAATTGTTTTTCGTGCTGAGAATTGAAGTAATTTCCATTGACCAAATATCTCCATCCTTCCCCAAAACAACTGTTATCTTTATTGATTAATGGACACATATACATTCATACCTAATCGAAATTGTATTTAGAGAAGTGCAGAAACTTTCATAGAAATTCCATATTAGTTGAACTTACATTGAGATGTTACTTCTTCATCACAAGTTGAAATGTCGTTGCTCCTATTGATGTAATGTGTTTATTTAAACGGGACTCGCGTTTAAATTTTTAGCAAACTTTTCCAGATACCTTGACAGATAATCTCATTGCAATTCTTCATCATGGTCTTTCACGCACTGAGCGCACTGGCTGTTCCTCGTCTGTATGTACTTCTTCTGGGAAGTTGACGGTGCTTCAACGTCTTCTCACGAAAATCTCCCAGTTGCCTTCTGATTCACCGTGTCGTGGTGGCTGTCATCGATTGGTACTGGTTTCCAATTTCACGAAAGTAAGTTCGTTAAAAGAAGCATTAGAATCTGCTTAACCAGCAAATTAAATACTTAATCCTGTTAAATTGCTATCTATAATAATTGGGAACAATTCTAGGGTGATACATACTAGTTGTGCCTTTATCAACTTTAGGCTTCTTTCTATGTGGTTATTTTTAGACCTTGGACCTCCTTGGACCTATTTGTGAACGAATTATGAATACTCCATGCCTTCGAATTGATGGTAAAACTCCCACGAAACAGCGACTCAACATTGTAGATCGTTTCAATTCTCCTACTTGTATTGAAAGTATATTCTCTATTCCATAGTTCCTCATTAATCAAGTCAAAGAAAAGTTTCATAATATGATTTATTTTGCCTTCCAGAAGTCCTTTTGCTTAGTTCCAAGGCTGGTGGTACTGGTCTCAATCTTATCGGGGCTGACTTCCTAGTGCTCTTTGATATTGACTGGAATCCTGCTACTGATGCTCAGGTAAGTTATCTCACAAGTGGTGCTAGACCTTTTTACGCATTAGTTTCAGACAAATAGACTCGAATTGTGGGCTGCGTTTGCTGTAGTTATGTGGCTAACAGTTATCAGCCAATAGCAGACAACCAAACTTCTCACTAATTCATACTATAAAATATCGGATAAAGAAGAGCTTATTGAATCGCAATTAATAAAAGTTGGGGTAGAAAAGGAGTAAGTATGAGAGGGGGGGGGATTCAGAAAGAAAAGTACAAAGAAAGAGGAGATTGCGAGAATCGACAGTTTGCATCGCCAGTCTTGGAATTGATGTGCTGTTTGGTGTGACAAAAATCTATCAATCGCGACAGAAGGGGATAAAAGTGGTTAATCTACCTTCTTAGACTCTGTCGACTGAACACAGTTCATGCAAACGCACGAACGTTAACATCGCCTAACACTAATTTTCAGCTATAAATAACGGAAAAAATACTAAATCAATGAGACAAAAGGCATCCATCTTTCGCCCTCTACTTTTTTTTGTTCGCTCTAGCTGTTATCGCCACTTGTCAGCAATTTGACTTGTTTTATGGCGACAACTGATTAGTGCTTGCCACTGTCAACCGTAATGTCCACTTAAAATTAAAGCTCTCTTCTGGGTTACTGAATTCTCATTTTAGAAGTCAAATGGTGATGATGGAACTTGTGATAACGGGGCACAATCTAATCGTACTAATTGAAGTCGTCTCTTTGTTGTCTTTCTAGCGCTTCCTGCATATGTGGGTTTGGTGTGGCTCTCCAATTCTCCTTTAATAATTCGTTATTTTTTCACTGTTAGGATTCTCCCTCTTTGTTAATAAATTATTCGAGGTATTGAAGAACTCTCCCATCTCTGTCCAAAATGTCGTTTGAATTTGTAGGGCTTTGCCACCACGTGTTCTTCGGATATTATTACTATCTTGGCAATTTTAATTTAACATTGTACCAAGAATAGGATTTTGATTGAAGATGTATAGTCATCAATTTTGGAGACTTCCTTACTTAAACCAGGATTTTGGCATAGCTTTATTAATTGAGGCTTAGCAGAACATTTACTCGGTAAAGTATGGTGACTGAAATGTTATAGTTGTTGTGGGTGTTAATTGCGAAGGTTGGTTCTCAATTACATTTCCTTAATCTTGCCCCTCGAAGTTGTCCAATCACAGAAGAGAGCCTACGCTCAACTTGATCGAGTTTGACGGATTGGGGGGGGGGGGGGAGTGGCTACGCTACTTTCATAGTTGCAGGATTGTTGTTATAGCAGGTGTTATTTATAACCACGAAATTCTCTTCGTTTGTCATTTTCTCGCAGTCGGATGATTTGTTTGATCCCTCCCAACTAAGTTCTCCATTGAATTTCAACTAATAGTTAGGCTCGCTTTTTTCACCCAATTCATCCAATTTAATATTCAAATGTCACCCCTTCCCCTTCTTCCTAAAGTTGCGAGGGCATTTGACAGAGGAGGGCTGTATATATATTTGTTTATTAACTCTAGGCCCTAGCTCGAGTCTGGCGAGAAGGCCAAAAGTGTCGTGTTCACTTGATTCGACTTATTACTGCTGATGGACTGGAGGAACGCATTCTACAGCGTCAGGTGGCGAAATCCTCACTTGCTAGCACAGCGATATCGGCCTCATTTGCATCGTCTACAAACTCTACATCCCTTAGTCTTGGCGAGCTGAGGGTAAGTTTTTACTCTTTTAAAATATGAGCTCAAAAATTAATCCTTTTGTCCTGTTTAGTAACTGCTCAGTGATATGCAATGCTTTGGAAGCGAAGTGCTTGATTATGTAGCATTCCGGGGGGGGGGGGTACTTGTAAATGAATGTAGCTTATTCACTGACTGTTTAAAGTATATTTATTTATTTATACGAAATGGCAGGCGTTTTGATAGTCATCATTAGCCCTTTAGTTGACTTCAGGCTTCACAGAGGGGAAAGAACAAAAAAGTGAAAAGAGTCGAGATGGGGGGGGGGCAACAGAAGAGTGTTTCAACGATGTAAAAGAGACAGACACAAAGATGGAAAAAATGTGAGGTGAGTGCTTTGGAAGTAGTCGAATACGATATACAGTGGGGTGATGGTACTTTGAAGTGAGAAATCAACTGCCAGTTAATAGACTATTTTGCCTTATGAGTATACGTTGCCCAGGGTGTACCACGTGGAGTTAAGTCTATCGCACACCCCGACTAGTTAAAGTTAGTGGCTGCGTTAAACCTTATTTAAAGGGATCGCCGTTACTTTCATTTGCCTGAATTTGTCTGTAAGAAGGTATAGATACGGGAGTTAAATAGTTAAGTTTGAATATTTGGCAGTGAACTTTACCATTTCTTTCTTCGGAAAGTGAACCACTCAAAGCTCCCGTAGAACAAATATATTTTTGTGGATTCTGAATCTCCTGTTTTACTATTTCTACTCTTCTTCAGATGATTTCTCAGAATTTCTTTTTTGGTGTGTCATTGGCAAAATATTTTTCAATTTAATGACTGCCAAATGCTTTCATAGCGATTAGAAATCGAATTAACTCTCTTATTATTGCCCCTAATACAAAAATAGCCACTTTTATGTTGAGGCGTCGCTGATATCGAAATTCAGTAAATGGTAAGAGGTGCGTGTCAGAGTTTTGCTTCATTGGACTTCCTTATTCGGGCCCTATAATATCTACAGAATTAGCTGTTCACATTGGGAAATTCCGATTTCCGAATTCTCCTCCTTGCTCTTATGTGATTTTCAGCGCTTAATGATCAGTATTACTTAATCCAAAGGGGTCTGTCATGTTGCTCCAATTCTTTCCTTTTCTGGGATTAGTTGAGTTGACGCATTTTTCTTGCGGCTTACAGTTCGAGCACAGCAAGAGTTAAATATTCAAGTCTTTACTTGTTTGTCTGCGTTTATGGAAAGATTAATTTAATTTCTCGCATTGTTATGTTGTGTGGTTGCACTACGATTTCCCAAGACATTTCGACAACTTGTGCTCTTTCTTTATTCATTAGACTGCAACTGTAAAGGCAAAATAACGAAATGGCCCTTCAAGCAATTAACCGGGGGGAGAGGGGGGGGGGCAGGGATCGAATAGGAGGATTAATTGAAGTCAGGTTGTGAAGCGTTTTCCTTTGTCACTTTGTTTCTGAAAGTAACGAGTTATTCACTTTCTCATTAGAGGTGTAATTTACATGATTTCGCTTCTTTTCTAGGTGATGTTTTCACTCATTCCCTTTTTTATACCATTTTGCAGTCATCATGGAAGCGCGCTCTGGCATTAATGTTGCATTCTTTTACCTGATGAAGCAGAAGTTATCAGTCTACGTTTTCTATGAGTGTGTGTGTGGATGCCTCTGGGAATTAAATAGCCCCACCGTTTTCTGATGGTTATAGGTTGCGCATGCATTCTCCCCTCCCCTCCCCCCCTCCCCAACCCCCATCATATAACTTAATTAACGCTCTTTATTTACCAGTTAATTAGCTCATTAATATTTAAAGAATTGCTTTTGTTGTTACATTTGCGGAAGGCGTTTCGCAGTTCGTTTTGGCTGATGTTATTACTGGCACCTACACTCTTGCAACTTCCATCACATTTGCTGAAATAGGAAGTTTAGAAAACAAAAAATGTCTATGTCAATTTTGATTCACCAACGTAGTTTAAACACTCAAGATCGTTTTACTTAATTAGTTTTAACTTTTCAATTTCCTACCACCCAACAGAGACTATACAAAATGGTCAGAGTTGATGAATAATGTGGACATTAGTTGTCCTAGTCATAATTGAAAATGCAATTCATTTTAGTATGAACTAGATTACTTTCATTTACTGACAAGATAAATAAACTATTACTGAGATAACATCGCCATGTCGCCCCAAATGTGAATGTGCTTATATTGCTAATTGCCCTAGTGTATTCTTTTTTATACATTTTACTTATCCCTGCCTATTTAATGCATACTCAATGGTACTAATAGGACCAATCCCAGTAGTGATAACACATTAAGAGTTAGCTGCCAGTTAAAAGACTTTTGCCGTATGAGTATACGTTGCCCAGGGTGCACCACGTGGATGTAAGTCTATCGTACACATCTGTGAATCACTCTTCTGTTCCCCACACCTCGACTTTCTGTTACTTTGATGTTCCTCCTCCCCTCTGTGTGGCCCGAAGTCAGCTAAGTGGCTAATGATAACTATCAAAACGCCCGCCATTTGAAATAAATAAATAAATAAATATTAAGAGTTAGACCAAAATAAGTTTAGAGTCTATTTATCTAGTGATATGCCTTTTCGTTTATCTCGAAATATTAGGGAGCATTGTGTTGATATTGCAATCTACGATTATAATGGATGTTACAGCCGCATGAAAACAAGGGAAGAAATCAATTTTGGTCCTTACGAGGTTATGGAATTAGTATTACACTTCCAGTATACTTCTAAGTATTTTATTGTGTTCATGGCAGTTTAGTTGATTATGGGTGAAAATTTGCCCTCTCTATAGCGATTTTCATGAACGAGGTTCTTGGGGTTGTGGGGTTTGCAGTTTAGAGGCTCTGTATTGGATCCTGTTTGACATGATGCATGCATAATCCCATTAATTTAAGTGATGGTTTTATTTTTCTTTAGTTCTTTCTCCTCTGAATTCTTTTCTGTGTAATGCACAAGAAAATGCGTGCCTTCTCAGTTTCTCTGCTGATTTGGTTACGCTTGATTGGGATTTGTACACCTCTTTTCTTACTTGTAAATGTCTATACTGAATGAAAGTGCTTTAAGGAGAATTTTTACCTATCCCGTAAACGAGATGCGCTTAGTCGAATCGATCGAAAAGTGTCCACTTCTTTTTCTTTTAAAATTTGATTTGAACAAGAGATGTGGACTTTTTAAATTACCTCTACCCAAGAGAGACGAAGTTAAAATACAACAATGTCCTTCTTGAGGTGTGAAAAGGCTTATCCGGTTTAATTTAATGATTAGTGTCTTCTTCATTGGACTTGAAAGCCCTTAATCCTGGTAACCAAATCCATTTCTAATCCGTAAAAAGTCCCTCTCCCACTAGCTGCTTCTTATTCCGCCTTTACCTCTCGTTCACAATGTTTTAAACGGTCAATTTAATTAGGAATTGCAGTTAGACAACGTTGGAAAGGTGTTTTAGCTGTTCCGAGTTTTATACTTATCATTAGCACGTAGGCAGCCATAGAAAGCTCGAATTGTATTTCACTTTGCTGGAACATTTATACCTTTTTATAATAATTGAATCTATAATCTGCAAAATTCTCCATAAAAGTATCTAACGTTTACGATCATATTTTTGTATTCCATAGAAAGTAGTAAATATCACCGAAACCATTTTATTTTGCCCTCTACTATCACTTTAAAAATGGGAAATCTATATTGCCAACATGTAATCTCATTTGCTGGATTGATTTCGCCCTTAACTTTTGTGATTTATTCCTACAAATATTTTTTCCATATTTTGAAGGAACTTTTCCAGCCTTCTCCAATTGGAACAGTTTCCTGGACCCACGACCTCTTGGGCTGTCAATGTCAAAGGGGTTCCAGTCCAGCAGAAAATCTTGAAGCACCTCAAGAAACTGAGGATTCTTTCAACGAAGAGGAAGATACTCGGGCTTTTCAACTAGGTCGACATGGTAAACGAGCCAAGATGGATCGTCAAACACTTCCTTCATCTTCTAAAGGACTTGGACAAATAAAGAGTTGGAGTCACTTTCTTACCTCCGAAACTATTTCAGAGGCATCTCTTCTCTTTTCTTCACCGCATTCTATTAAAGCCGTCTTTCAACATGTAACCTCTGCTTGTGAGTCTCAAGGGTCTTAGTTCGTGTGTTTTTTTGTAAATATTTCAAATTCCATGCTCCGTACACCTTATTGAGGGAACATATTCCAATAAATTTTAAAGCTTCACTTTATTGATTCTATGGCGAGGGAACGTAGTGATATCCACTTCAAACTAGATATTTTTGGATCTTTTAACCCGGATCTGGTTGATCCGGTCTTAGCTACTTAACCTACAGCTGAAATAAGAATGAGTGCGTGGGTTATTCGGTCGTAAGAATTTAATGCGCATAATTTTGTTTTACTTAGTTTATTTCAATTATATCTGGGAGGCCCCACTTGCATACCCAGCTGTGAAAGCGGCAAATCAATGATGAAAAAGCCTTATTATTTAAATTTTTTCTTGAAGTTAACTTTATCTTCTTTCCCCACTTCCATCGAACTCATTACGTTCACCTGCCAAGTACGAACAAGCAGCTGACTGCAAGTCTGCACTAAGCACTCCTACACACTCCCTCTCCCTCTCGTGATACCTCGTAAATTCCAATCCTCACGGTCTTCTTCTCTATCTAACCTGTTGTCGTAGTGAAGACTTTTTTAGAAAATAGAAGTTATTGTCTACGAAATAGTTTTTTTGGAAAAAAATACTTCTATGGCTATGCACCCCTTTGAAAAGTTCTTGATCCAACCTTAGCGCTCCGATTTATTTATTATCCGTATTTTTGTCCTATTTACCTAAACTTTTACCGCTAAATTTAACGATTAATTGACTTCCAGGCGTGCTTCTACTAGTTAATTTTGTCAAGACCTTCCCCTGAGGTAGAACTTGTTAATTATTAATCTTTCGTGAAAAATAAGGCAGCGCGAAACTTTTTGATTGATTTTAGAACTGGTAGATCTCCAAGTTTATGCATATAGACAGTTCCAGTTGAGGTACTTTTGGTCACAAGCACTTCGGTTGCAATTAAATTTCTTCGAGTGGCCAAATTTTCGGTGAGGTGTGATGTGAATAGACGGGAAATAGCTCTCTCTCAAATAAAATCGAATGGCTGTCCTTTAGTTAACGATCGACTTTACTTCATAATTATTACCACTAACACCATCGGGGATTACCCTCTAAACGCCCTCTCTGCAACTTAGTGTGATTACTATTAATTAGAGAAGGATACTTATAGGACAGCAATATTTAATTCAATAGTGTTTTTATGGAGGCCGTTCGCGTCAAGCTTATACCAGATTGAATTTTTGCATATGGGGTGTGCGATAGACTTACCTCCACGTGGTGCACCCTTGGCAACGAATATTCATACGGCAAAAAGTCTATTAACTGCCAATTGACTTCCCACTTCAAACTACCACCACTTCACTCTATACCATATTCGACTATTTTCACAGTACTCTTCTTACCTTTTT
>UZAE01013111.1:7867-26374 GCA_900617975.1 Rodentolepis nana | reverse complement strand
ATATATATATATATATATATATATATATATATATACATGAGCAAATGATTTCTACTGTTCCCATGTAATTTCAAGTAATAATTCGTCCATTTTGCAAACAGATGTTTGAGTTCAGGTTTTGTCTAGACATGGTGAAGGGAAACGATTCGGCATGTTTTTTTATCAGGGCATACTATTTTTCAACATTAGTTATGAGCAATAAACTTCATCTTTAATGTGGCAATTTCCCTCCGCTCACTGCAGGAATCACACCCACATTCTCCAATTTAAAACCAGACCTCGCTTCATTCAATTGTCATCTTTTCCAATTCACGGAGCATTACCTAAGAGAGAGAAAATTAAAACAATTCAGAAATGCCAGCCTTCGATTCAAGGAAAACAGCCCTTTTCTCCTCTCGAAATGGTTGCAAAAGAAATTGAAAGATGAATGAAAAGCTATATTATATATAAGATTGTATACAAAAATCGACAATGAGTGATATTGTTATGCTGCCAATACGTGGGAGTTTTCCTTCGATTTTAGTAGCCTTCTTTTTAAATTTGGATTGCCTTTTTGTTTCGAAATTGGAATTTCATGAAATCAAAATGTTGTTTCTACGATTTGCTTCTTTCCTAGAACTCTACGGACAGCCAAGTTGGTGGGGCGACGGTGATTCTGACGAAGGTGGTAGTGCTGCGGGTAGAGAGAAGGAAAAACGTCCACTTTCTCGTCCATGTTCTGTTGAGCCTTCACGCAAAGTGTCTCCCAATGGCCACACCTCCATTACCCCTCAAGGTCAGTGTTTGCGGTTTCTAACTTTTTTTCTATTATGAAAAAAATAGACTGTTTTGTGTTGAGATTTGATAGTATTAGTGCGCGAATTTATAGTCAAAGAATTTATTGCGCCACCTTGAAATTGCCTACATTTCATACGTCTTATTTTTTTTCCTATTCTTCATGTTCACTCATTTCGAGGGAGGTACAACATTTCGTAATCACCAGCACCGTGTATATAGCTGGTGATCGCGTTAAGCCAATCATGACTTTTATTCTTGATAAGGTAAATTAATGTGATTCTGCATGTAGAGAGTAAAAAAACGGCCTCGTTTTGGCTTGTGATTCTTTGATATTTATTCATTTATTTGCCTCTTAGGAATAATGCAAATTCATGTTTTTTTGTCCATTAGAATTTAGCAAATAGCAGAGAGGGGGGGGGGAGGAGGTTGGTGGGAAATGTGTATTTAGTGGTCATTTTTTTGCTTTTAAGTTAAGTCCAACTTTGGAAGGAAATGATTTGAAATTGATTGTAGTCTTTAAATGACCCAAATTTTGTTTTACTGGGCTTTTAAACTTAATATACTAACCGCTTAATTGAGTTCACATCAATTCCCCCCCCCCTCTCCCCAATTCAAGCGCCATAATGCCATGGAGATTGGGAATATGTGTAGTCCTAGGTACATATAGGTACAGGAGTTGGCGAGTGAGAGAGAGAGATTCTATCGAGGCAAATTGGCATGACCACTTTCTTTTTCCCAGCCAATGTGTTTTATACCCACCGTGTTTGGCTAAATCCCTGGGTGAGTTGAGTATTAGCTTTAACAATTCGCTAGAAGAAGAACCTTTCCACTTGCAAGGCCAGTCTACAGTAATTGAGCATCAACTTTTTTCCTTCCTAATGCTGATTGAGCAGCGCTTGGACAAGTTTCATTCACCTTTCCGAGCTTCCGTAGTAGGACACATCATTGCCCTGAAATTGTCTCTTTAATTTAATTTTTACTAATGAAAGTTCATTAGTATGTGCACTTGCAATACACGTATGCCAAGTTAGCGACTTTCACATTCTACGTGTAATATTGTTGTGTTTTGTTGTGTAACTGTTAGATGATTTGTCCCCACATTTTGGGAATGGGTCAATAGAGATCATTTACCCCCATCATTTATAATGAGGGGAGGGGGGAGGGGGAGGGGGGGGAGGGGGTGGAGGGGGACTAATTCGTGATTAAGAAAACGTCTATTTTGTTTTTTTTTCTTCCTTTCATGCAAACGATTCCGATTCTGAAGGTGATCTAAAGGTGATATAGCCATTTATGCCTGAAACACTCTTAACTCAATTTAACTCACTAGTTTTATTGTTTTTTTTTTTAAATAATAGTGGAAAAGAAAACTGTAGTCGTCTTTATAACTGACCTTTATAAAGTAGATTCAAGCAAACCTATATTTCTAACATTGCAAACATTAGTGATGCGCAATTATTGTCATTATTATTATTATTACATTTTTTAAATTTCTCGTGGGTCTTGATGGCTTGTAGTCAGGGAACCTAGTTTGGATCAGAAAACGAAGGTGTATTATTATGTTTGTATTGAATGAGAACTATGATTATGAAGCTGAAGTAAGATTGAAATTAGAAGGTGCTCCTTGATCGATATAAAAGCCCCCATTTTGGTGATATCCTTGATCACTCATTAATGTGACACTTTTTTTAGCAGTTGGAAGTTAGGTGTGAAAGGTTACCCTGTTTTGGCTTCTACTTTTCTTGCTGTTGGGAGTAATTTATAATACTTGCCCTTTGATGGAAAGTACTTTTGATTGACACTTGGTAATGAAACCTTCTTAATTGGTTTTACCATTGGTTGCTTAGTAGGTCATTTATAAAATAAACGAGCATCTTTTCATGTTGTTTTTTTTTACTATTTCTTGGGCGAATTTTAAGGAAAAAAGTACATTTTAAATTGATGTGATCTTATCAAATGAAACAAATTGGGGTTTTTTTCGGCTACCATATCAAACTTAACTGAAAATTTATTTCAACAAAATTTCTATTTTGTTGGGAGTCAATGATCCCGAAGACTAGAAGGGAACATGACTCTGTTGGTCGGGGTACTTTGTGGAGCTTAGCCTATTTTTTGAAATCCTTAAAGCCGAAATCTTTGTTTCCTTCATTAGGAATCTTACTCTCACGCCTAGGCGTATAAAACTGCTAACCTAATAGACAAGTTTGCTGAATTATTATTGGGGTTAATTTCTGATTGTCTTAATTTAACCTCATTAATAATTTGTAGAAAATGAACAGAGACTTGAAGAGAAAGTTAATGATTCCCAAGGTAATTTATCTAACTAATTTTTACCCAATACTTGGTTTTTTTCGTTAAAAGCTTTTCTGTAATTAGCTAATTATGCTTAGCTTTCATTAACAAGGTTTTTTTACTTTAATAGATAAGGGTAAAAAAGTTGCCGAATCATTTATAATTGAATTGGAAGCCACTGTTAGAGGTAATTTTGCGCAATCTTTGAATGCTTACTACATATTTATCAGTAGCCTATTTATTACGAAAAATGCATATAGCTAGAGAATGCATTTGAAATATGCTTTACCTATGTTATAGAAAGTAATCCGATACCAACAGAAACCATTATTAATGGCACCGGTGCATTAAAAGGTAAGTTTTTCCTAACGCTGCTTTGTAAAACGCACTTTTTCACTATAGAGCCCCCTTCTCTGTTAATATCCGGTTATTTTAATACTGTGGTTTATTAAATTCTCCAAGTGCACTCTTTCTCCCTATATGAGTTAAATAAATTATCTCCTTTTTAGCTACTCCGCGTCGCCAAGCTGAAGCGTTTACTATTGATCTCAAAGGTGAAGGGGCTAGCAGTTGTGCATCAGGAAGTGTCTGCGTTCCAGAGCGACTTCGTAGAGCTCTTCAAGAGCGACAGCAATCTCAGAAAAAGCATTCCATTCCCACCGATAGGCCTTCCACTGCGCCAATTAATAAGAAAACTGTAAGAAGCATATTCCGTTTAACTTAAGTTGCCTCTTCACTTTTCATTACTTATTATGGTATTGGGAGCTTAATATACGTTTTTTTCTCCACACCTTAGCCACTTAAAAAAGCTGGGGAACCACCCAGACTGCAGTCCAAGTCGGGTCAAGTTGGAGTTACTAAGCTACCTGCTCGACCTAAGACTGGGATTCCCAGGTCACCTGCTGCCTCCCCTATCGCTTCTCCTAAAAATATTCCCAGACGTACCACAGGGACTGCCCCCGTAGCTTCTAAAGGTCCGTGCTGACATTGAATTTAACGGAATTATTTGCCTCCACTAAGTCCAACTTTATGTCTTGACTTGATACCCAAGTATTTCACCGAGTTAGAATGTAAAAATGCTCTATCTTTTGTCAGAGCTTGGACTAATGGTTGTTGGTAGCAACCGATAAACGCAGTTCCAAACTTGGAATTCTAGGAATTATGTGTAAGCAAGGCGAGTTTTTAAACCGCTGTGAAGGTGATTATGCAGGTAAAGTAGCTGAATCATCGCTAACCGGTGAATAGTAGAAATAAGTTATAGATAGCCCGCACCTGTGATTTTACTCCGCTTATAATAAATGTTGCGATGGTATTCTGTTCAATCAAGTTTTCTATATTCAGTGGGCACATTTAGTGTTTTGAATCGCTGGTGGGGAAAAAGAGTAAGATGAGTACTGTGGAAGTGGTGGAATATGACTTGCAGTCGGGTGATGGTATTTTGAAGTGAGAAGTCAACTGTCGGTTTATAAACCTCATGGTAATTGAAGTCAGAAGTCAACTGCCGATTAATAGACTTGGGGTCATGATAGTTTGAACTCAGAAGTCAACTGCCAGTTAATAGACTTACTCATGGTAGTTTGAAGTCAACTGCCAGGTAATAGACTTTAGTTTGAAGTGAGAAGTCAACTGCCGATTGATAGACTTTTATTTGAAGTCAGAAGTCAACTGCCAGTTAATAGACCCCGTATGAGTATACGCTGCCCAGGGTGCACCACGTGGAGGAAGTCTTTTGTATACCCTGTTGATGATATAATGATGATGAAGTAAATCTATGGAGTATTTGCTCAGAAGTATGCCTTTTAACCTCCTATAAGTTATATCAACATCAACGTCTGTGCCATATGCTGAAAAGGCCATTTTTTGACGGTCATAAGAAATCGCTAGTTTTAGTAAATAAGCACAGATGTCAACAGTAAAATAGACCCAATTTCTTCCTTAAAATTAGTTGCAATAATGGCAATAAAATAAGTAGCACAAAGGAGTTATAATCTCATCAAAATCTACTTTTAAGTGGTAAACCGAGTTTCTCGAGGCTAACACCGAAAACCCTTTAACGATTTTTGAAAATCAGTATTTGGATTGGACTATAGTCAATTGACTGTTAAAAATTACTCAGATAGTTTGAAGCTCTTGTGCAAGGCATCGGGACGTAGGTAGAAAAATTCGGAATGTGTGGAACAAACAATCTGAAGTACTATAGAACGCTTGGCAGAGTTCGTGAGAGGGAGGGGGAGAGAGAGACAGATCGGATGAGTGTATAAAAAAATCGATGCTAATGCAAATCTCTGAGTTCATCAAAACGATTATGCAATATAATATCTTCCTGTCTATCGAATTGTGTTGGCACACATTTTTCATGGTTTTTCTCCTATTTACAGTTAAAACAACTGGAATAACACCGGCTACCACTATTCAGAAAAAGGAGTCAACAAATTCTAAAACTCCCCACCCTCCCAATCCCCTGACTCAACGAAATCGAATTCCCCTTCGTCAAGCGCCTTCTAAAACCCCCGCGGTAACTAAAGCTAACGGCACACGAAAGAACGCGACTGGTCGTGCTGAAGCTTCTCCCACTCTTCCTAGTAAGCTCATCATCCTCGTGATCGCATATTTATTCCACTTAAGCCAACTGAACTTTAGCGCATTTCTCGTGTCCTTTCAAGGTCTTTCCGCATCTCCTTCTGCCGTGAAAACTTCGCGTCTAGGAAATATTCCGGGAACACCTGTGGCCTCAACTGTTCAATCTAATCGTGCCCTTCTAAAGCGTGGATCTGGACCAATCTCAGAGGTATCAGGTATCAAGCGATCTGTGGGTAGCCCCGTGACACGGCAAATCACATCGTCTGTTCGCACTGCGTCCGGTGTCGGCGGTAGACAAGCTACTCCAACCAGAACAACTGTGTCGGAAAATAAACGCCTGCCATTGGCATCACAGAGTGAGTTTACTCAGTCTTTTTTGTCTTCTAGAAATGTTATCGCTTTCGAATAAGTACGAAGTATGCCATATGCCTTTCCTTCGTGCAGACTTGCGGGAGACGAAACAGGGGGTGGGGGAGGAGCCATTTGGAATGTGATCATTAATTAATTGCGAACTTGAGTTTTTTTGCACCGGCTTTGTAATTAAACTTTTTGCCGCTGTTTAGAAGCCATTTCGTCATCGATTTCTGTAACTGGATAGAAAATATCGATTTTATGGACTTTCTCCGTTGGAAGCGTATTAATTTTCACTAATTACAAAGACCAAATGTAGACTAGAATGTAAAGGTGTGTCTCCTTAGAATTAAATGCGGTAGATTTTATTAGAGTGGGCAAATGAAAATAATGAGGTTATGGTCGTTGTTGCTCTTTGACCACTTGGCAAATTCCCTTTTTTTAAACTTGGCTATAATGCAAGTCGCCTATCTGATCCGTAGTAATTAATTCAATGTATTTATTTATATTATTTATTGATATCAAATGGCAGGCGTTTTGATGGTTATCATTAGCTCTTTAGTTGACTTCAGGCTTCACAGAGGGGAGGAGGAACATCAAAGTGAAAAAAGACGTGAAGGGGGGGGGGGAACAGGAGAGTGTTTCAAAAAGGTAAAAGAGACAGACACAAAGTTAGAAAAAAGGTGAGGTGAGAACTGTGGAAGTAGACGAATATGGCATATAGTGGGGTGATGGTAGCTTGAAGTGAGAAGTCGAATGCCGGTTAATAGACTATTTTGCCGTATGAATATACGTTGCCCAGGATGAACCACGTGGAGGTAAGTCTATCGCGCATCCCTATTAATTCAATGCAAAATCATGCAAACTTAGCCATACCTACTTTCCTTGGAGTCTTCTTCTGGAATGTTCAAGTAGTCTCCAATGCCTACATGATGACTTAATTTATTACAATAAAATTTAACACTCAGTCTGTATCGAATTTTATTGCTTTAAATGCGTTAATTGACACTTTCATCTGCTGTCATGCACAGTCGAACCGTTTGGTGAACTTTTTGTCGATGGGAATAGGGTTAACTTATAAAGTCTTTATCTGTTACAATTTTTATTCAACTATCTTTAGAGTTAAGTTGGTTGTATCGCAAATTGGTATAAAATTTTCGACCTAAAGAGAACATTCGGTAAATCGCACTTTCTTTGATAAATGTCAACTTGACTACATAGTAACAATTAGTCAACCACTTTATTTCATTTTTAAGCAACTTCAAGTAGATTTTTAAGAATTCGGGAATATTAGCAATCTAGTGTCTTCAGATTTATGAGGAAAAATGACAGGCTCATTTTCAATTCGTCGTACAATGAGTCCTAATTGTTATTGACGGGGAGACGGAATTTTTTCTAAACAAGTATGCTAGATACAGTGCTATGGATGTACCTCTTGTCAAATAAAATCAATATCCCACTATCTCTGATTTAGATACTACTCGTGTCACTAAAGCTCCAGCTGTACCGAATGCTCATGCCACTGCAGCCACACATCGGCAGAAACCAACTCGACCGCTATTCAATAGCATCAAGAAGCCCATTACCACAACTACTACATCCACGAATTCTAGCACAAGTATCATCGGGCTCCCAACTAAACCCATATTAAACGGGAGCACCATCTGTGATCCTCTTATTCAGGAGATCTGGTCTTACAAAGAAGCAAAGGATTACGTTTTGGAAAAGATGTTCCAGGGTATTGCTGCTACTTACAATTCAATGACATCTTCCAAATCAACCACCCAATCAATTTTCGAGGAATTCAAAGCCGCGGCAACACAATCAGCCGCTACTACAGCAGCGATTAAGGCCGTTGCTGGTATGACAGCGCCTACCCCTAAACCCGCATCACCGATTAATTGTACCCCCGAAGAGAGACAGGAGCTACAGTTGTTCGAACGCGTCGAAGCAGAAATCGATAAACTCGGCGGGGATGGTGATGAAGAGGCGGTGAGTGCTATTTTCAATTATTTTTTTAATTAGGTAGTCCACCAACGTGCACAATAATTGAAAATAGAAAACTTTTTTTTTTCATTTATTAGTGCTATTAATTTGCTCTCAATTTAGTGTCTGCAAAATTTCTGACCTATTCGTCTTTATTGATTATGCATTGTGATGGTTTTTTTCTTTTTGAATTCGCAATTTATTCTTGAAATTAGGGACAATTTTTGTCTTTATTTGCTTATCATCTTGTATTTCCCTCCTAGCCTACGGGGTTGGGGAGAGAATTCTTCCTACTAAAATTCAACGAATCAGAAACTTGGCGCTTTCCTTACATTATGTTGTATTTTAAGCTAAGTTACTTCCCTTACGTGTAAAGATCAGTTTTGCTCCTAGGGTTTCTTGTTGAATTCTACTATATTTGCACAGAATTCCCAAAAGGGGACGGGAGAAGACAATATGGTACTCTTTGCTGGATGAAGTTAAACCACAGCATAATAGGAAACGAATTATTTTCCTGCATTTAAATTGAACATTAGCTGTTTTGCTAGTTGTTTCGGGATGCAATCCTATTATAACTGCAAGACAAACAAATTTTTTTGCGGACTCACTTGGTTTCTGGTGTTGATATTTTTACTCTTTTTGAAATTCTGATTGGTGCTTTTTGTGAGCATTTTTGAAAAACACAGCCACCACCTCTGGTCTTTTCCAATTGATGAGTGAAAAAACTATGTGCCTTCTAATTAATATTAACATCGTTCTAGACGCAAAAAAGATTATTTCTTTTCTAAGACAGTGTCTGTCTGTCTGTCAAAGGAAAGTACTTGCCCCTTGCAATTACTGAATTAATTCATTAAGTTATTGCAACGTTTTTTGGGCTGGATCTGCCGAGTTTGGAGTTGGGGGTGGGGAGTGGAGTGGAGTGGAGGGGGTGGGGTGGGGTGGGGTGGGGTGGAGAGGGGATGAGCATTACCTCTTTAATGAGACTCACAAAAATTCTGCTCAGTTCATCTCCCAGGTGTTTTGTATTTAATATTTTTCCTAATAGAATAATCGTTAATATCGTTTCTGTTCATCTATCTATTCCAAAAATTTTAGGGTTTCGTTTTTTTTAAAGATTTATGCGCACTGTTAATTAATTATCTTTTCAAACTGCTAATTTAAATTCTAACAAAAGTTAATTTCTTACTTTAAGCCAGAATATCTAAGACGGATAGGTGGATTTATCGGGTTGGTTTAACCTTACTTTTGTTTCAATATATGTCCCACCTATTCCTCGTCAATGCCTCAATAGGCTTTCGCTAACTCAGTGTCAATTGAGATACCGAATCTCTATTTGTCTGTTTGTTTTTGTACTTGCAGCACAGAGTTCATACCCTCATTTATTGATCCATTGACAATTGCCTCACCAACATCCGCCTACCCATTTGATATTCCTTCAATTTTTCTGCGAACGGTAGCAAATACCAACGCACAACAATATCTCCGTGTTTTTGTCACTGGGCTTTAATCATAGCTTGAGTAGCAGCATCCGAGTACATCTATTACTCCTTGCAGTCTCCGAAGTTTGACACTTTTAGGTCAACCAAATGCTTCTCTTCTCTTGTATTTGTCGGCTTTTTAATAGTAAAGTGGATGAGGTAATATGAATAGTGGGTTCCATCTAGAACAACGAATGAAATTGGGGAATTTAAATGGTCTCTTTTACGTTTATGATGGTGGGATTCCCTGACCGCTTGTATAATCTAGTCATAGTACTTTAAAGGATATTCTTTCTCATTTCAGCTAGTTAAAGCTTTGAGTCCTTTGGTTGAAGACTTCGGCAAAACTTGGATCCGTGGAAAGAATGTCAGCAAGTCTGTGGAAGTCTTCCATACTCCTATTGAAAAACTCCCAGTAGTAGATAATTCTAGCGATCCTAACCTCGGTGTTCAGATCATGAGCGCCGCGGCTTCCACCGTGACCCTGGAGAACCCCCTGACTAATTCAGGAGATCACAAGGCCGACCCTGATTCCTTGCAGAATGCTGAATCGTTTCAGAGCATTGCTGAAACTTATGTTCTAGATGCGAATGATACTTTGGCTGCGGAAGGAATTCCTCCTGTTGTGATATTTGATTCCATGGAGAAATTACACATGGAGGCCAGGGACAAGACGGATATAATGGAGACATCGAATACCTGTACACTACCTTATCAAGAGACATCTACAAGTGGAACTCCCTTACATGGAGAAGAATCTGACGAAATACAGGCTCTGGAGATTTTTGAAAAAGAAATCAATGATGAATTCAAGGCCGAAGCGGACTCTTTGTCCTTAAGTGAGGTACGAATGTCAAAATTTGGAATTTGTCTGATTTTGGCGCCGAATTTATACGAGTATTACAGCTACATAGAAGTGACGATTGTCGGATAAGAATAATACTATAAGGGCGATGCTATTTGTGCGTGTAGTGAACTAATGTTTAGTATCTCGAATGTGGATCACTGATTTATGCGCTTTAACCTGCTTTCTAAACACTGATGTTAAGAAAGAAACCAATTCGATTCTGTTCAAAGTGGTAGATTAATGTAGATACATATGATGCTTGCTTGAACTTAATAGTTAAATTGTTTGTTGTAAGTTGGTGCTATTCTAAAGTCTAATGCGTGATTGGTTTGCTGCCAAAATACCTTATTTGCCTTGATATATCTTAACTTAGGGGGTTGGTTTTTTGTGGATTAATTACACTAGTTTTAATCAGGGAGCTGCCGAAAATTTCGACTATGTTGCTGCATTGCCGTTACGAGGCAGTTTACTTACTTTGACCTTGGCTTATCCAATGGCATTATGTGAAGATACTCGGGTTTTTGTTATCCAATCAGAATACACCCACCTTCCCATTGGCCAGATTCTATCATGGTCTAATCGGGCAAAGTTTCTCATAGGGTTTTTTGTTTAAATTTCGTCTTAGCAATGTGGTATTATGAATTTACTAAAACCCTTCTTTAGGCTCAAAAAGGTTTGTTTAAATTTAATTTTTATAATCACTTTTTGGATGCTTATATCTGTATATACATATACCCATTTGTGTGTTTTGTAATTCTCATTTTCCCGCCATATAATTCTCTTTTGCTTTCTCTAAAATTTGAACCTAAACTTTTTAATTTTAGGCTGAAATTCCTATAGGGCCCTTGTGAGAAAGAGATAACTTGGAGTGATGCCTTTAGCACTTTGTATATTATTGCACACAAATAGATTGAATTCATATTTTACTTACCTCCAGACAAACTGGTAGAGTAGTATACAATTGGTCCACTAACCCTTTTATGATCCAAATTCCCCCCCTCCCCTTTGAATGCTCTAATGCACTTCAATCCCCTTGAATGCTTGTAATCTTTCCATTAAAGTTTTTCGTGAAAAAAAATTTTTCTGTACCTGACTTTCTTGAAAAATTTGCGAAAATTGTATAAAATGAGGTAAAAATAAATATTTAATATTTAATTTATCAAATATTAGTGATCACAAAATGCCAGTGGTTATAATTAATTTAAAAGAAGGTGATTAGAATGATTAAAAAGAAGGAATTGAAATTATTAATCATACTAAAGTTTTAGAAGGTGTAGTAAGTGTTTATTATCTAAAATTAGGAATATAAAAGCTAATCAAAATCATCATATAATAGCCAACGTTTATAGGCATCTAATTTCCTTTCAATAAATTGACGAAAGTGAATAAATTGCTTAAAGTGCTTAAAATTGTTTTCGAAAAAGTAAAATTTGTTTCAAGTTCACTGAAAATTTAATTTCCAAAAATATGATTCCAAAGAAAATTCAGTTTCGAGATAGTTAACATTGAAGGTTGTGTTTATTTACAGTATGTAGGCACGCCTTACAGTGTGTTGAAACTTTAGTAATTAAAATTTATCGAGTTTTGATTAAGAAATAATTTAAAAAATTGCCTATTTAACATTTTTGTGAAAACTATTCCTCACGAAAATTTGCATAATAGTGCCTTTTTGATAAATTAATACTAAAATATATTAATTTACTTAGAAATCCTTCAAATATATATATATACAATTTTAGGATTTGGACGCCAAATCTAATGGTAGCGGAAGTGGGCAGATTATCGGAAATTCTAGACGTCAGGAAGCTTCCGCTGTTCCAGAATATCTAGTAAAAACACCCTGCTGGTCGGAAAAACGTGAGGGCTCAAAGAAATCACAAAATCAAAGTCGCCCTGACAAGTCGTGGACAATTTCAGCGCCAAAATCAGAGGCTTCAAAGAAAAGTTAGTCAGTTAAATGAGTATAATTAGCTTTCAATGTTGAAACACCGAAAATTTTATATTATATGCTTTGGTTTAAATCGTTTGCCGTGTTTAGCTCTCGTCTTTTTTCCTTTCTCGTTTCTTCTCATGATTATAGAAGTTTTAATGCTATTTTAAATATGGTTTTCACTTAAGAAAAAAAAGACTTTATCTTATTGCAATTAATTTATTTCAATTTATAATGTTATAAGTTGATAGCTTCCCTGAAGAGATATTTCAAACACCCAATGGTTATACGCCTTCCGTTTAGTCTCTCAAATCTGGGTCTCACCCCCCCTCCATCCGCAAAAAAGTATTTTATTTTGTTGTAGTATATTGAGTTTGATGGATTCCATTGTTTCCGCCAAATGAGCATCAGTGTATATTTGGAGTACAAAAGGTTGGGCGATTTGCCATTTCAATTGGCAATATTTATTTATATAGGAAATGGCAGGCGTTTTGATAGTCATCATTAGCTCTTTAGTTGACTTCAGTCTTCACAGAGAGAAAGGAACATCAAAGTGAAAAAAGTCGAGAGGGGGTGGGCGGGAACAGAAGAGTTATTCACAGATGTAAAAGTGGCAGACAGACAGACACAAAGGTAGATAAAAGGTGAGGTGAGTACTGTGGAAGTAGACGAATATGGCATACAGGGGGTGATGGTAGTTTGAAGTGAGGAGTCAACTGCCAGTTAATAGACATTTTTGCCGTATGAGCATACGTTACCCGGGGCGCACCACGTGGAGGTAAGTCTACCGCACACCCATAATTGGGAGTATATGCGAGTGCCATTGTTTTTTATCCAATTAAGAGAGTTTCTTAAATTTCCTGATAAAGATGCGGTTCCATAATGGCATGTTTAATCATCTTTAAGTATCTCCTCTAATATCTGTTGTGAAATTTATCTTTGCTTTGTATATTTAAAGTAAAATTTAATTTTAAAGTGGATTTGTTTTTTTTCTTTTATGAAATTTTAATATGCAAATTTGTATATACGAAATTAGCGTCTTATTATTATGAAGAATTCGATTTTGATACAATTGAAAAGGAATTAATTAATTCAGTAAACAAGGAACAGACTCTTTTTGTTTTTCTTTTTTCACTAATAAGATGCCGAAATTCTCCTAGGCTCTTTCATTTGGATTAAATAAATTTAATTTTTGCGCAAATAGCATTTTATGTAAATCTTTTTTTGCATTTGCCTGTTTTGAAGTAAATGATTTCAAATCGCACGGAAGCAAATATGGAGTAATTAATCATTCAAACAATTTGCCTTTTTTTTAATTTTATGATTAAATAAAAGATAAATATGTCTCCTTTTCCTCCTAACTACATGAGTTAAGTAAANAGTAAATTTTTAATTGCACTGATATTGACCACTTTTCCTAGTTAATTATTCTGGGTAGGTATAATGTATTCCATTAAATTACTAATGCAATTTCTAAGTTCAATCAAGCACATAATTTCCAAAATACTTCTTGTTTAGAGAATTGCGCTGTCGAAACTCAAATATCCCCACTTACTCTCAAGTCGGGCTTATCTAATTCAGCTGGCTGTTTCGAACATCAAGAGTGCTCCAAATGTTCTCTAATCGGTAAAGTTTGGTGTAGTGGAGGAGAATGGTAACTGTCAGTACATCCAGCGCTAAATTAATTAAATTTCAAAGTTTTTTTTTAGATTTCTTGATTGGTTATCTTTGTTAACGCGGTTGATGACTTTAATCTCTAAATATGCATCTGATGGCCTTGAATTTCTTGCTGTTGTTTGAGAGAATTAAGTAGGTGTATAGGACAAGAGCGATCATTAGAACTGTCTGAGTTTTTAAGGAAATTAATGTAATTGGGTCTTTTGCCAACTAGCTTAAATGTGATTAGATACTCGAGTATGGTTTAACAAATTTATTTATTTATTTCAAATGGCAGGCATTTGATAGTTATAATTAGCAGAAGGGAGGAACGTTAAAGTGAAAAAAAATTCGACAAGGGAAAAGAAGAGCGATTCCCCGATGTAAAAGAGACAGACAGACACAAAGGCAGAGAAAAGGCTAGATGAGTACTGTGGTAGGGGTCGAATATGACATACAGTGGGGTCATGGTAGTTTGAAATCAGAGGTCGACTGCCGGTTAGTAGACTTTTTTACCGTATGAGTAAACGTTTCCCAGGGTGCTCCACGTGGAGGTAAGTCTATCGCACACCCCTGGTTTAACAAATTGGAATAATATAAAAGGACATGTCATATAGATAACTTACAAATGTAGCGACAGTAAATGGTTAGGCAACTGTGGTTAACTCTGAGTTCACGGAAGTCATTTAAGCTCTGCAGTATCCACATCTACGTAGTCCGTTAGAGTCGTTAGCGTTCTTCCCTCCTTTCCACTCTTCTTGCTCCTGTCAAGTGAGGGGGGGGGAGACATTTACATATCCACAAATATGCGCATGCAATTAAATGCGCTAAATTTAATCCCACTATCTTAAGTCCCCGTGAGATTATGTTTTGCTGTCTGGTCATTACCACTCTTGTTTTTAGTTCCAACTCTGACTATTTGAAATATTTCAGTTAATTTTGACAAATCTTCAAAATCTCTTCTCCACTTGATTGGTTTTTGTTCTTCCTTGAATGAAAATATAATGTTACCTAGATTTTACCATATAAATCAGTTTATCCAAATCTTGGTAAGAGTCAAGCTTCCCCCCTCCTCCCCCCGTTACCTTCTTTTTTTCTTTGTTTGCTGTTCTTCACTTTTTGATTTAAAGTACATAATGCCAAGCACGTGCAGCCTAATTGCAATTTCAAAATGGTTTAGTTTGTGCTTTTTCATCTATCTAAAATTTCCATATTCTCTTAAAAATCACCGTTATTGATTTTTCGGCAATATGACTCAACCCCCCCCCCCCCTCCTCCTTCCCCACCCCTCCCCAGACCCCCTCCCCCGTCCCCCTCCCCTACGTGTTATATTTCCTGATTGTTACGTGCTTCCTTTGTTCGTAGCTACCCTTTTTGTCGACTTAAAATCTTTTTATTCTTCTTTGTGTTTAGACACGGTACTTTTAGCATTAGAGTTGGGTCTTATCACCGTCTACTTAATCTATTAACAATGACAAGGAAAGGATGCACTGAAAGTAATCGCATTTGTAGAAAAGCAGCACTTAGCTTTTTTCGAAGTTAAAAATTTTGAAGTAAAATATGTTTTGCCGAAGAAGTGAAAGAAGTGTACCGAAAGAAATAAAAGTAGCATAAATGTAATGAAAAATGGGGCAGTATTTGGCCAGTTGGTCTATTCTGAAAGTCTGTGATCTAACAATTTGCTTCTCTCAATAGATCTTCAAAGACGTAACAATATCCAGCAGCCAAGCCTCGATATGCATACACACCAACATTTAAATAAGATCAATCAATAAGTTTGTTTTGGGGTTGTCAATTCATTGAGAAGACATAATTTGTCACGAATTTTATTAACAATTTTTGACTTATTTTTTAAATTTTTTTTCAATTGTGACTTTCTAGTACCTTTATTTTGAAAGTATTTGTGAGTGATATTGCCAAATTTTCCTGATTTCTAAAATATGGTCATAATTATTATTTTAAACAATTTGCTCTAAATGAAGAGTGCGCGGGGTTCTTTGATAAATCATTTTTTGCAAGGTTAAAGTGAGATCTATTTCTTTATACAAGCCTGGAAAGTTTCACAAAAATCAACCCAAATAAGTCTTGTGGTGATAGATAATTACAGAGAAGCTCTCTCTCACAGATCGATGGAAAGACTGTGAACATCCTCCTCGTTTTACAATTACAGAGCGAAAGAGGTGATCGCGTTTTCTACTCACCCTCTGGCCCAAGAAGGGATAACCCATTTGGAGGTTTGTCATCAGGGAGACTCCATGACACAACCATCTACGCGAGTTGAGCTTCAAAAATGCTTGCCTAAATGTACTCAGATCTTATTATTTTTTTATACATCTTATAAAACGACCTCTTTTATGGAGATAAATATGGATATTTAATTTCAAGCAGAATAGTGAAATACTTTTTAATTTCTCCATGTGTATATTATTAAATCAAATGGCAGGCGTCTTGATGGTTATCATTTGCCATTCAGGCTTCACAGAGAGGAAGGTACATCAAATTGAAAAAAGTTGAGAGGGGAGGGGGAACAGGAGAGTGGTTCACAGATGTAAAAGAGACAGGCAGACACAATGGTAGAAAAAGTTGAGGTGAGTACCATGGAAGTAGTCGAATATGACATATAGTGAGAAGTCAACTCCCGGTTAATAAAATTTTTTGCCGTATGTTTATACGTTGCCCAGGATGCACCACGTGGAGGTAAGTCTATCGCACACCCCTCATATGTATATCAAATTTGTTTTTTTTTTGGGTAGGTAATTCTATACATCTTAAACTCATTAATTCTCAAAAAGTGAGGTTATCTAATTCCTTGAGTAATTTCGAACTTTTAAGCACGAAACCTCCCTGGAACATTTCACCAAATTTCATTTTGCTCCAATAAAGATAAAAATTTGTTCGAAGCTTCCACAGACAATTTGTTTTAGATATGGTAATTATTAGACTTGCTTTTCAGATGGGTGGGTTGGGGGTGGCGGGGGGAGGGGGGGTGTGTGGGGGAGAATTAGCATAAAATCAAGATTTCGCGTTTAATAATTAACATCTTTTGTTGTCAATTTCGCGCGAAAGGTCTGCGTTTTTCCTATCTGTGACAAGTACCATATGCACTACTGCAAATGTTTGAAACAACTGGAACTGCCTATTGCGTCATTTTCACCATTGCTGTGGAGTGAATGGCAGCGGATGGAAAGGCAAACTGAAAAAAAAACCAAATTTGCTTCAAAATGCCCGTTAAAGCCAATGCGAAGGCCATTGCGCTTCAAGAATGATTTTAAATTCTTCTCCTCTGGGGATGGGGGGGGGGGAAGGGGTTAGCTCCTCCCCTCCCCTCAAATATTCGCGCTATTGTCAATTTTTAACATTAGTAATTCAATCATTCAATTGCTTTATCGAGTGAAGTGCATTTGCACTTAGCTTTAATTGGCTAGTATAATTTATTCCCATTGGTGAGTTAGATTAACAGTCATGAACCGATTTCTCCGCCATTAACATAGCTAAAGGAGGTCCAATAACGTGACATGCTTAATTATTCCATATCCGTTATCCTATGACTTATGACTCCAAGGTCATCTATCTTCCCATCTCTTGAGAGATGAAGAGAATTGTGACTTCAAAACCCATCCATCTTGGTTTTAAAACGGCCAATAAGCACTGGGCATTATATAGACAGGTATCGGCTTCGATGCAGAAGACAAATTATGGCATTTAAAGTTTGGAACATGTTCTATTAGCTTTATTTGTACTACTCGAATCCAGAGATCAAATGAAGACGCTTCGATACCCCGGTATTACCTTCACTATCCTTTAGTAATTCACTATTGAAAATTGATTACAAATGTAGATCCTTGTTTTTGTTGTATTGCCGAGTGCAATAAATAAAATAGATAGACTCAGATTTAAAATATCGTAGTTATGCAAGGGTTTCCTTTTTTGTTCTTTACTTAGTTCCAATGAAGGGAACTTTTGTAATTATTTGCGATGTCCAGAAACTTTACTTTAGACTTTGTCCTATTTCTATGGCCTCATTGAATAAGGCCAGGTTGTATGGCATGATTATCACGTGATTGAATTTACCAACATGGTTTTTAGACGTCGTCTGGTCTATTTTGCACTGTTATCAATTTTCGGGAATTCGATGAAGGTAGATGATCATGAATCTTACTCGGCCATATACGATATGGAGCCTTGATTGGCTTCGTTTTAAAGAATTTGCCTAATTGTGTTTCAAAGATAATCGTTTTTAAAACAGCGGTTCAAGTTACCCCATTTTGTGCAAGGCATCGCCGCATTCCACCACCAACAAGGGACGAAATTCCGTCTCTTTTGCGCGTCTCTTTTTCGCTCAACACGACCTCTTTCCTCCCCTTGCTCTTCTTCTGCAACTTTGTTTTGCAGAATTGCAATTTCTACTTTTCAATGTGCTCCACAATTATCTCTTGCTGGCGATCTGTCCTGAATGAACTAGAATTTGACAGCTATGCTTCATTTTTTTACCAATTTTATAAACCCTGGTATGTTTTTTTAAGCAAAAGAATCTAGTATTAGCAAAGATTGGTTTATAGCGATGTTGTAGAACTTTTCACTGCAGAACACTTCCAAGGGTTTCTTTGGGGGTG
>UZAE01013110.1:0-10872 GCA_900617975.1 Rodentolepis nana | reverse complement strand
TCGACCTCTTCGGTGACATCTTCCATCATTTCATCAGTCAATGATGAAGGTACTAAAGGCGTTACCGAAGAGGTGGATAAAGAGAAAGAAGTGACTGATGAAATGATGGAAGATGTCACCGAAGAGGTCGAGATCGAAGAAGCAGTCGTTGAGGAAGTGGTTGAAGAAAGCATTACTGAAGAGGTAGATATAGAGGTAGAAGTGACGGATGGAATGATTGAGGTTGGTGTCACCGAAGAGGTGGAGATCGAAGAAGCAATCGAAGGTGAAGTGTTTGAGGAACGCATTACCGAAGAGGTGGATATTGAGGAAGAAGTGACTGATGGAATGATTGAAGAAGGTGTGACCGAGAAGAAGGAGGAAGAAGGTGACAAGAAAGAGAAGGACGAAGATAAAGGTGTGAAAGGAAAGGAGAACAAACGACATCGCAATCCATTTGACAAAATTCGCCGCCAATTCAGACGCTTGAATCCTTTCTCTTAAATCAATAACTGAGAGACGCATTTGGGAGATCTAAACTTCCCTGCTATATTTACTATTATTCTTACAATTTTTATTAAGTTTCAATAACAATAATTAAACGCCACAATATCTCTTTTGGTTAATTTTTCTACTCAAGGGAAGAGTGATTCAAAGGTGCGACATAGACAGACAGACAGATAGACACAAAGGCAGAGAAGAGGTAATATGAGTACGGTAGAAGTGGTCGACTATGACATACAGTCGGGTAATGGCAGTTAGAATTCAGAAGGTACTAAAGGCATTACCGAAGAAGTAGATAAAGAAGAAGAAGTCACTGACGGAGTGATGGAAGAAGGTGCCACCGAAGAGATCGAGGTCGAAAGAGCAAGCCCTAATGAAGTAACTGACGGTATTACCGAAGAGATGGATATGCAGGAAGAAGTCACAGATGAAGTGCTTGAAGCAGGTGCTCCCGCTAAAGAGGACAAAGATGATGGTGACAAAGATGAAGTTGAAGATGGTGATGATGACAAAGAAGATGGTGACAAAAAAGATGATGACGAAGAAGAGAAAGACAAAGATGAAGATGGGAAAGGAAAAGACGAAAAACGACATCGCAACCCACTTGATAAACTTCGCCGCCAATTCAGACGCTTGAAACCAGTCTTTTAAATCAATAACAGAGTGATGCTTCAGAGAAATCTAAATTTCCCTGCTTTATCTGCTATTATTTTAAAAAAATTTCTTTAATTTTCAAATACAATAATCAAACGCCACAATATCTCTTTTGGTTAATTTTTCTACTCAGAGGATTATCAAGGTGCAATCACGTAATTGCTATGCATTCTCAACGTCCGTACATTAGATATGCTCAAATCCCTTGCATTCACTGTCTGACTCTGACACTAAACTGAGATTTGGAACCATCGCATGAGCAACCAATGTGTGATAGAGTGGTGA
This sequence comes from Rodentolepis nana, assembly GCA_900617975.1. Lineage (NCBI taxonomy): Eukaryota > Metazoa > Platyhelminthes > Cestoda > Cyclophyllidea > Hymenolepididae > Rodentolepis > Rodentolepis nana. The sequence continues at coordinate 9,450 of UZAE01013110.1, read as the reverse complement.
TTAGTTAATTATTCATTCACTCTAATTACTTGAACTGAGCTACCACCAAAAAGATGGGAATGGAAGCAAACGTGATTGGTGGGAACTGGGAGAGAAGTGAGGAGGAGAGCAATGCCACTGAACACAGGTGCTGGGAGAAGTGGGAATCAATAATTGATTCATGAAGAGGGGAATATAACTTGCTTAGAAAATGTTGACCATATATTGCAACAGATTACTCAAGTATGCAGTAGAGTCGTTACATTAGGCGTTAACTTCTGGTAGATTTATTTGCTGTTTGGTTGTTTCAATTTCGAGGTGGGGAATAGATAGTTGTGCGCACACATTTGTTTACCACCGTTTGTCTAGTAACTAGTACAATGCTCACGAAATTTCCCTTGTACCTTAAAGCCGCTTTTCCCCAAGATCGCACTTTTATGATGAGATGTGTGGGGTGTGGGATAGACTTACCTCCACGTTGTGCACACTGGCCAACGTATACTCATACGGCAAAAAAGTCTATTAACCGGCAGTTGACTTCTCTCTTCAAACAACCATCACCATCCAATCCTGTATGTCATATTCGATCACTTCAACAGTACTCATTTTACCCTTCCTGAGCCTTTCTGTCTCTTTTACATCTGTAAATCACTCTTCTATTCCCCCTCCCGAATTCTCCTCACTTTGATGTTCCTCCTCTCTGTGAAGCTTGAAGTCAACTAAAGGGCTAATTATAACTATCAAAACCCCTGCCATTTGTTATAAATAAATGATGGGATGTGTTCGATCATTCCCTCCTCAAAATGTTAATCTACGAATGTTGACTAATTTTCCTCCCCAATGCTACGCAAGCATCCAATTCACCCCTATAGATCTAGCTTCTATGCTGCCTCATATTGTCAATTGCATGTTAATAAACTTAAGGACTAAAACGTTCTCGTCGTCCCATTGTCCCAATTTACACCCACGCCTCACAACCTGTCGCCTACCGCATTCTATGGATCCCCACTATCTGATCAAACCACACGCCCAACCCTATGTATCATCACTCGAGGTGGGTTTAACAGCCTCGATTCTTTATTTTAGAGCACGAAACATTGATTTCTGAGTCGGATAAAATAGCTACTTGTGGGACATGCTATCGCTGTGTGCGTCATCGATTCTGTGTGCAGCGACCGTACAAACAGTAACCAATCGTCAGCCTCTGTTTAACCTAATCCTCCATCCTGATCATGAGTAGCTCCCTGCGTGTACGCACTTATCCGCAACTTACCCACTGAATAAACGTGCTCCGTGCTACACGTCTGTTTCCTTTATAGCTGGGCTTTAGCTTAGCTGGTTCTGGGAGTCTAGCTAGATGCTTGAGAATCTGCCATAGAGATTTCTGAGTCAGTCAGTTTGAGCACATTAAGAACGAGATTTTGATTTTACCATTCCACTTACCGATTTTTTATCTCTCGAATTCGCCATCATTTTGTGAATATTTACCTTAGTAAAATTGAAATAATGTCTCAATGGAGGTATTGCAAGGTGCTTTTAGGTTTCAAATTTTGTGGAATTCAAACAACGCATACGAATATCTGTCATTTTTCATGGCGAAAAATATTTTTGAGCTTCGGTGAGTGTAGGCCAAACATTCAACCATATTTCACCTTGAAGGTGTGAAAAAGTGGACGTTCCAGTAGGTTCTTGTAATTCTGAGACTTGGAGATTGAGTGGTTTGAAGTTTGAACTATGGTTGGAGCATTCTTAGTGCATTGATGCCAATCAGTTTTCAAAGTGCATCTTTGGAGGTCTTTCTGGATGCAATCGAGTGGCAATAAGTCCTTTCGTTAAGAGGGCAGTGGGAGATAAAGTACTTTGAGTGGACCACTTATAGTCGAAGTGACACCGTGGAGGAATGAAAAATAAGTCAGAGGGAATTGAAGGATTTCGAGATGGTTCCTTCTATGACTACAAAAGTTGCTTGGAATATGTAGAAAGCGAAGTGCACACTGGGAGCGGTGCTTGAAGGTGAAAGAGCCTAGTAAGACACAGTGGTGACAACAAAAGTAGAGTGCAGTTGAGGAGTTGAAGAAGGAGGTTAATAGAAGCAGTCGTGTGTGGATTGAGAAGGTGCCTGGTTGAGATGGTTGAAGGAGATGGAGATTGTAGTACTAGGAGTACTGAGTGGAGTATTTTTATTTAATTTGAACTGGCCCTAAAATAATAAGCAAATAGCTAATTTTCAACTTTCTCTACACGACTGTAAACAAAGTCACTCGAGTTGTAAAAAAGACACTTCAAAGATTAATATCNNNATGTACTATAAATCAGGTGACGAATTTGTTAGGGATATCCAATTATTTTCGAAATCTGTAGGTGAAGGATAGGAGTACTATGTGGTGTTACATGAGGAGGAGGGTATAAAAGGGGAGCCAGTTGGGAGAATCATCAAACCAACCAAGCACAATGATGACAAAGAAGACTCTCGTTCTCATCTGCATCGCCACTCTCCTTACCTGCGCTCTCACTCAACCACTCAGTGGATATGATACTCCTTCTAACCAGATTGTGAAACACGAATTTTATGCTGAAGAGAATAGAGAGGGAGAAGTTACTGATGAAGTGATGGAAGAAGGTGTCACCGAAGAGAAGGAGATGGAAGGTGCAGTCAATGATGAAGGTACTAAAGGCGTTACCGAAGAGGTGGATAAAGAGAAAGAAGTGACTGATGAAATGATGGAAGATGTCACCGAAGAGGTCGAGATCGAAGAAGCAGTCGTTGAGGAAGTGGTTGAAGAAAGCATTACTGAAGAGGTAGATATAGAGGTAGAAGTGACTGATGGAATGATTGAGGTCGGCGTCACCGAAGAGGTGGAGATCGAAGAAGCAATCGAAGGTGAAGTGGTTGTGGAAGGCATTACCGAAGAGGTAGATATTGAGGAAGAAGTGACTGATGGAATGATTGAGGAAGGTGTGACCGAGAAGAAGGAGGAAGAAGGTGACAAGAAAGAGAAGGACGTAGATAAAGGTGGGAAAGGAAAGGACAACAAACGACACCGCAATCCATTTGATAAAATTCGCCGCCAATTCAGACGCATTTGGGAGATCTAAACTTCCCTGCTATATTTGCTATTTTTCTAACAATTTTTTTTAATTTTCAATAACAATAATTAAACGCCACAATATCTCTTTTGGTTAATTTATCTACTCAAGGGAAGAGTGATTCAAAGGTGCGACATAGGCAGACAGACAGACAGACAGATAGACACAAAGGCAGAGAAAAGGTAATATGAGTACGGTGTAAGTGGTCGACTATGACATACAGTCGGGTAACGGCAGTCAGAATTCAGAATTCCACTGCCGATTTATTAACTATTTAGTCGTATGGGTATACGTTGTCCATGGTGCATCACAAAGAGGTAAGTTTACCGCACACCCTATTTGATACAATATTAATTGCTATATCTATATTTATTCTGTAAGGTTTTATCCGAACACGCAAAAGCTCTGATCTGCATAAGGTGCTTTTAAGAACTCGATGAGTTAGAAAGGGAAAGTACTGCCACATCTTGCACTGGAAGTGCAATATTGCCACCAGATCATTTACAAGTCATCTCCTTGTCGTGGCCAAGGCAATCCAATGCATAATAAGATCAGTCGTCTTGATTCGTATGTCTCTTTGTCTACCAATTGCATCCCTCCACATTAAGGTCATTAGATCGTTTCCATCTTTTTGCCCAATTGCATTACGACTGAACCACAAACTCCTGGCTCATAGGAAGACTCACATTTCCTTCGATAAAGTTAGTCTAGTTCAAATGGACTAAAAGGTATGGAAATTAAAGAACTGATTAGCATCACTAAGCAATGCCTAATGCGTTGGCCTAATTCTGTTCTGGACCAGCTGCAAAGTTGTGGGGCTTGGCAAAAAGAAGGAGATGCCCAACTTCGCTCGTCAAAGGTTCATTTGAAATTAATTGACTCCTCAAATTGCATGGTATTAAAATTAAATTAAAAGGCCTAAAAACTTAATGCATTTTTTGCTCACTAGTCAAGTTCAAACGTGCGTATGACATTTGCGGAACGCGTGTCGATTGGGGGCTATCAGATCACATCCAAACCTCTGGGTTTCTGGACAACGCCTCATTAACTCAACAGTTCAGACTGCAATACAAGAAAATATTTAGACAACAAGGGAAGCTTGTCACGGGGTTGCCTTACAAACGGCCAGCAGGCAATAGAGTGACCTTTCACAGGCATCTGATAAGCACATGACGAGTTTTCCCTCAAGAAGGTTAATAAAGTGCTTTGAAACTCACCACTAATTCACATTTGCGATTTGACTGCCGTTGACTGGAAGTTCCGTTTTACTCAGCTACATCTCCTCCCTCCCCTCCTCCTCTCCCAACATCTTTTTGATTGTGAATGTCAATCCATGGCAGACTGTGAATGTGGTGGAATGGCAGTCAAATCTTGGAAAGATGGAAGTTAGTAGGAGGTCAATTTGGTCATTCTATAATTGAATCGTGCGTGCATCGACTCATTAGCCTATTGGAATCTTCGTTCAAGACCTCGAAGGACCCTAAGAGAAAACGGTTTGTTCGAGTTTACACTGTGACATATATCGACTGTGTCCTTGATTTAAGGTACTATAAAAGAGTGAAATGTTAAAAAAAGAGCCAAGTAAATTTTAGGTTATCAAAGAAATTGCTCATTGAAAAGAATAGAATTCCGTTTGTATGAACTCTCTATTTGCCAAATAGGCAAAACAGTACTATTTCTTAGCCCACCTTAATACCGGAGTTAAACCAATTTTGAAAATAGAAGCCAATTTGAACGAGTTCCATATTATCCCTGATTTTGATGACTAAGATGGCGACTTCGAGCATGGACTTCTTGATGAAATGCACGAAGAAGACCATCTCACAATGGTGCTGACAAATTTCAACTTCTAGCACCTCCATTTCCTCCTTGATATCCGCCTCCAGTGCTAGTACTCAAATGACTTGGCAAATCAGAGTTCAAAATGCCGCAGTTGATTTCAATCCGAATTCATTATCTACAAGGTACCTGAGTTTGTGCGAAATCATTAAAATCCCTTTACCAACAATGCTAATCAAGTAGCCAGTCAGAGATTAATTCTTATCGTGCTTATGCAGATCCATTTTCTATTATAGAAAATGGTTATTTTCTGTGATCCCAACCAAGGAGAAGACTTATCGATCTGAGGTTGACGCATCTCTCCAGACTCCGATTGGCTATCGTTTGTCATTATAGTTCATTTTAATATTCATTTCAAGGGACTGAAAAAATACAACTTTTTGTTTAAATCAACTCTCGAAAAATTTGTGTAAACAGTAGGCCATAATAGACAATTCTAAGCCTAACCAATGCAATGCGTTGCGAAATCGAAGTTATCTCAGGAGTTGAGCACAAATTTTCAGCCGATGTTATTCAACAGATGTGACTGAAAATAGTTCCAATAAACGCGAAATTAAAATCATGATTTGTCATCAAAACGAATTAATGCTACTCAAAATTCGTCTTGAGAAATGTTTAGGGGCCGAGCCCTCAGTTCAAATCAAGTTACCACATTTGATTTAGAATTATTCAATCTAAGGAGGAGTGAAGTACAAAAATGGTAAGCGATAATGACGGAAGTCCAGCTGACAAGTTGAGGAGACTGATTGCTGAATTAAATCAAGGACCAATAATGACCGATTCTACGGTATTGGAACTCATTCGCACAATGCTTAGAAACAGAGAATCTCAAGGCCAAGTTTTTAATTTAAGTCAACAAATTTTTGACGCCCTGATAGAAAAAATCATTGCGATTCCATTGAACACATATCCTGAAGTCATCATTATGTCTGCAGTAAATCGTCTTATAAAGGTATTGCTACATAGGGACGAAGATGTTAGGACTATCGTGGTAACTGACGTTCAAATAAATAAACTACAAACTAAATTTGAAGAGCTTAATGAAAATGAAGATCACATTGACTTATTTCTATATGAGTTCTGCAAGGCACTGACTCCATTTTTATACAGCCTCCACCTTTTTTAGCCGAGCCATTCCCTAATGTTGCCCTTCTTTGTTTTTCAGCTATTCCAACATTTGTCGCGAGTCCCACAATTTAGACATCGGCTGATCTTCGTAATTATGTTGGTGGAATACTTTCGCCGCAATTTTCAATATGATATTATGAAACATCCGTGCATTCACGAGACTATCCTATGTTATATCAACCCTGATAGCAAGTTTGATATCCTCGAAATGACTAAATATCTTGAGCTTCTCTTCGATTTGTTGGCTCCTCAGTACAAATCTCGGCATTACTTCGCATTGGTTTATATCAATGAACAAGTTTGGAAATATCCTGAATTATTGGAAAAAATTATTCAAGCACCAAGCGTCATTACTAATTTACTACTCGCATATAACCAAACCTTAATGGAAAAGGTTATTTGGAAAGATGTCAACAAACACGCATTCTTGCATGAGATGTTGCCTCTCTTTGAGTCATTCAAGTCTAGTGAGTTGAGCAGTTATTTTAATACACACACACACACCCCACCACCTTTCTTACTGAGCTTTAAATAATGCTATTATTCCCAGAAAAAGGATTATTTGAGTTCGAACCAAATTTCATTCTGGATTGTGTTGCTGGTTTATATAATGAGCGAGTACTGGCCTTCATTGAACCTCAATATAGACTAGTCTCCACATTATCGATGATGTTACTCAATAATAATTTAACTGATGTAATTGCGAGTGGGTTGTGCATTTTGGAAAAAATTATTTTCAACTTATCAAAAATGAAAAGCAAGGTGATTTCTTCAAATGAGGGCGAGAAGGTGGAAGAACCATGGGATGAATCAGATGTATTCATCAAGGAATTAAGAGACTTTTTGCAGGTTCGTTCTGCCATTGATGCAATTCAAAATCAAGACATGGGTATGTGGCTTGTTGACCAATCATTCTTCTCCTCCGCGTAGATAAATAATGCTTAGAGTTCTTTCTTCAGATACGCTGAATGAAATGTTAAACAAGGGCCTTGACGTTCAACAGTGTGACTCTCGAGGTCAGTCGATTTTCCAATGGATCTGCTCATTCGGTAATCCGGAGATAGTTAAACGACTATGCTCGAAGATGTCAATGAGTGTTCAAAACTATCCGATGGCGCTGCATAGTGCTATGCAATTAGGACGACTTGATATCTGTCGGATCCTGTTTGAGTATTTTACATTCCATAGCGACGCTGAATGTAACGAATTTATGGAAAGAGTGAATCATGTAGATAAGACATGTAGAGAAGAATTCAAGACCATGATCAAAGGTGGATCCATTTAATATTTACTACATTTTTTTTCTAAAATCCGCAAATATCTGTCTCATCTTATCGAAATGTTTGTTTTTTTTCTTGGCAGATCGAATAAAACGATCGAATCAGCGGAAACCAATAGGAAATAATTCACCAAAAACTGGAATAGTAGATGCCAACACAAGAATATTGATTTTTGTGTCGGAAATTCTCTCTGTACTTCTTTTGGCATTCTATCGGCCAAACTTTGAAGCTTTTAGGTAGATTTATTTGTCTAAAAAAGATTATAAATCCAATTCATAATCTAATACTATAATTTACAGATCAACTGGATTATACCTTATGCGTAAATTGATTTCACTGCTGGCAAACAAGAGCTTTGAGTTTATAAGTAGCCTTCCACTTAACGGCTTGCCTTTGAGTCATCATTTTTGTCAGTTGGTGAATACCTGCATTGCTCACGACAACGGAACCATAATTGAACCATCCCTTTTGCTAGTGAATGAGCTTCTGAAAAGCGTCCCTTCAATATATGGAGAGCTGGTGGCGCGCTATCGCTTGCATGATGCGACTAATCGTGCTCGAACACTTCAGGCTCTCAAACTTCTTGAACCAACTCCAACACCAATACCGAATGCGCCAGAAAGAATATCTTATTTATGGCATGGGTGGACGATTTCTCCTGTGAATGAATTGCTCATAATACATAATGATAATGATATTATCAGTTTGAACGTGAATTATAAAAGTAGATTTCTGAAAGGTTATTTCCTTTCTTCTGATATAGATGAGGAGGTGAAGATGCTTGGAAAAGGTTCACCTCCAGTTGAAATTAAAGGCAAGTCGCATACTGATGGTCTTCAATTTAGATTTTTGGACTTTTTTAGGCCTAAAGTACAAATTGCTTTGCCTGGTTGACTTTATTCAAAGAAAGTATTCACAGCAGCAGTTAGACGAAGTGCAATCACAAAATTTAAAAATTAAAATGGGAAAAAGAGCTTCACAAAGACCTTCACCTATGAGCTCTCGAAAGAAATCGAGAAAAATGCTGAGAAATGAAATCACTACAACTAATTCAACAGAAAATTCTTACTCGATACCGACATTTTCATCTGAGGGGACTCTACTGAAAGCAAATAGTGTTAACTTGGCGGTGATTAAATCAGAAAATGGTGACAAGTACCTTCGAGTTCAATTGGCAAATGGCTGCAATCACTATGGCCTCCTTTTGCCGCCATCGATAAAACAAGGTTTCGTCCACATAATTTCTGAAAATTCACCAATGTATCGGTCTAACAGCAACGAAGAATCGTTCAGCCTGATGATAGACAATACCGTGTTTCATAAACTCTACCAATCTAAACATTCTGAAACCCCACGTCCAAAGCTTTGTTCAATAAGGTAGTTTGACATATTCGTCTGTCCTTACTTTAATTTTTAGAATTGGGAAAAATTCTGTGCATACAAAAGCTGATCTCAAAGAGATCGCAAATGAAATGAGAGCAAAAGACACGGAGGACAATCAGGAGAGCATTCTCCATCGACTTCAAAGAAGCTTTGAAAGCCTGGGGAATATACTCTCTGACAGGAGTAATTACATTACACCAATCGAAGTTCTAACTAGTGGCATTGTTCCAGCCCTATTGGAGTGTCTTTCCATGTCTTGCTGTGATTGTTGGGGAAACAAAGTAATCGCACTTTTCAAATATTACCTTTAACATTTATTTATATCAAATGGCAGGCGTCTTGATGGTTATCATTAGCCCTTTAGTTGACTTCAAGCTTCACAGAGGGGAAGGAACATCAAAGTAAAAACAATTCGAGAGGGGGGAGAGAAGAGTGTTTCAAAAACGAAGGTAGAAAAGGTAGAAAAAAGGTGAGGTGAGTACTGTGGGAGTGGTGGAATATGACCACATACAGTGGGGTCATGGTAGTTTGAAGTGAGAAGTCAACTGCTAGTTAATAGACATTTTTGTCGAATGCTTATACCTTTAACAGTACTGCCTTAATGGATAAATTTTCTATTTCTTTTTTATTTATGTCGCCAAGAACAATGAGGAGTCAAGGAATCTTCACTTCTTATTAAAACGGCGTCGACTCTTTCTTGACACACTGGATGACAAGCGAATCTTTGCAAGACTCGTGAAAATTCTTCTATCTG
>UZAE01013109.1:0-26390 GCA_900617975.1 Rodentolepis nana | reverse complement strand
TCTCTCTCCCCCCACGAACCCATTGGCAGACACTGATGTAGTGTGCTGCACCCAACTGCTTGACTTCTTCAGGAAATCAAATACCCCTCCAGAGCAAATGCGCACACTGGCCCTTGAGACAATCAATGTCAACTATCCTGGAGATCAACGGCTCCAAGTCTTCACTCATGGGTCATACATAGAAAACCAAGCAAACGTTGGTATAGGTGTCTATTCCGAACTCTTCTCTTTCTACGCAGCAGAGGGACACAATAGACCTCTTTCGAAGGAGAAATAGAGGCCATTAGGATAGCACTATGTCAATTATGTTGCCTGGATACGAAATTAACCAAAGCGGTGATACTTTCGGACTCACAGTCGACAATAAACTCAATTGAAAGCAGAGAGCCACCCAAAACAGCTGAGATAGACGAATGTAGAAAACTCTATGAGCTACTGAGAGAGAAAAACAAAACAGTATTCCTACAATGGATTCCTGGTCACTGTGGCATTAAAGGCAATGAGCTTGCCGACACACTTGCTAAGAAGGGGACAACGATTTTGCAATGCATGGACCAGCCGATGTCTTTCCACACAATGAAGGCCTTAATCAGAAGAGAATTCCAGACCTCAAGGTGCAACGAACTCAAAGCTCGAACAAAGGAGAAACAGTGGACAGTGGCACTCTCCGATATAGCCGACTGGCCAAGAATCGAAGCCGTTTAGACTACGTACCGGACATGATTGCTTGGCAAAACATCTACACAGATTGGGAGTATTCACTCAACCCACATGCCCTCTATGTAACCTACATGAGGAAATGTTGAAGACCCACCTGATTCGATGTCCAGCCCTAAAGACAAGGACGGAAAGCCAAAGATACTGGGAAGCAAGAAGACTGCTAACGAACTGCTATTAATTAACTGCTATAAATGTACCCCACCACCCTTGGGGGAAGCTGAAGTCAAAGTTTAAGTGTTAATGATAAATATCACAAAGCCTACCCCTTGAAATAATGATAACTTCCACAGCACTAAACTTAACTTTTTCTCTTCCTTTGTCTGTCTATCTGTCTCTTCTCCATTTGTGAATCACTCTTCTGTTCTACGCCCCCCCCCTTCTCGACTTTGTGACATCGATGCTCTACCCCTCTGTGGAGCCCGAAATCAATTATATTGTTAATGAAAACTATCATGAAGCCTGCCATTTGATATGAATAAAGTTCCAACTTAGAATACAATTTCAATTCCATAAATTCGACAAAATTTGCGTTACCACAATGATTAACAATGAGGAATATTGCAGTAAATTTTCCTCCCTTTAGGCAAGTAAATTCTCCCCTGAATTAACAAAGCCCCCCCCCCCCCCAACAACCAATAATCAATCCACTATGAATGATGTCTTCACCGCTAAACCAGTGAAATATTTGAACCTTCATAAAGATTCTAGCACAATATTTAACTTAACATAATATTTCAAAAATCTGAGCTCTAAAGGATAAAACAAAAATATGGAATAGTAAAATTACATAAAGCTGCAGAATAGCTTCAAATACTATTGCTTTGGACGAAGTCAATAGCATAAAGGGGAATGAACATTTGAGCGTAAATGAGAGCTTCTACCCTAGAGATTGTACTGACATTTTGTTAGTAGAATATCAGTATTTTCATTTGATGGGGCAATAAATAACACTAGTTGAGAATGATAACTTGAGCTCTACTGTTCGCGAAAAAAACACGATATCATGATACAAGTTTTGGAAGCCATGTTTACTTAAGTATCCAATGGCAACCCCCCCCCCCCATAATTTCCTTATGTACTTTTCAAGGTATGCCGATTTGTGTTGAAATGCATGAATTATTCAAAATTCCACTTTAGACTTTAATTTTTATGAACTCTTTTGAGTTGTTATATATTTGAAATACCGCCGATTGGCGTTCCTTCGTTTACCTGATTGTACAAAATACGCAAAGGAGGTATGATTAACCACTCAAATAAACAAAGAAATACTTGGTTGCCCAAAATCCTGCAGTTTGAAGTATTTAAAATTTGCGATTCCTTCAAAGTCTCCTTCCCCACTTTCCGAAATTTTTTGGCATTTTGCTTGCTCAAGACCGAAATCTGCAGATATTTATGAAATTGTTGTGGCAATAAAAGACCTAAATGAAATATGAGAAACATATGGTTATAAGTTTCACTACCCGCAAAACTAAGTTGAAACAACTGCGAGTGCTATTCAATAATTGCAGAAAGGGGGTGTGCGATAGACTTACCTCCACATGGTGCACCCTGGGCAGCGTATACTCATACGGCAAAATAGTCTATTAACCGGCAACTGATTTCTGACTTCAAACTACCATCACCTCACTGTATGTCATATTACACAGCTTTCACAGTACTCATCTCACCTTTTCTCTGCCTTTGTGTCTGTCTGTCTGTCTCCTCTACAACTGTGAATCACTCTTCTGTTCCCCCTCCCGAATTGTTCTCACTTTGACTTTCCTCCCTCTGCGAAACCCAAAGTCAGCTAAATGGCTAATGATAAATATTCAAAACGCCTGCCATTTGAAATAATATTAATAATAATCATTGCAGAAAGTGTGGTATTTGACTATCAACAGTACCCCGTGTTTTCAAGTAGCCTTAAGATATTTTGCAAAAAATAATTATTTGCAAACTTTAAATTTGATTAAATAAATTTGAATTACTACATTGGTGAGATGGGGAAAGGAGAGATGCATGATTTCATCGTAACAAAGCACTTTACAGTACTCGAATGGGATTTAACCGTTAGTAATTGTGAACGTCGAATGACAATTCAAAGCACGGGATCGCATTAATCATATGCTAGTTTTTGGAGTAAAAAAATTTAATGAAAGATAATACAAATTTTTTCAGTTTTCAAAAAGTAAGCTTTTTTTCTTAGTTCAAAGGATATTCCACGTTTTTTCACAAGCAAACAATTAGGGTCAGGGTTATTCATATTTATGAGTAAATGAGCTGAAATGCGCTCAACTTCACATAGAATCCCCGATTTTAAATAATTATATAATCTTGATAGATAATCTTTATTCACATAGCTACTATATAAAAGGTGGGATGACTTGAATGGCACTTTTTGTTATCATTAAAAAGAATAAATTAAAAGTGAAATGCTTTCTGAAAATTGTGATATACTGCGACATGAAAACATAGGGTTTCAAAATTCAGTTCAATTTTTTGAATTAGGAACAGCATTTTCCACAGTGAACGTACTTGATCGCATGAAATTAAGTAGGTTTTGTGATATATAATGGAACCAGTATCACCCTCTGTTATAATGTTGCTTTGAATGTTTTTATTAAACAAACGTACTGGAATAATCATAATCTGCGAGAATTTTTATTAATTTAAAAAATGGTGTATTAATTTCGTATAACCTGTTCCCGAGCTTGCATTGGTTCATAATATGCCAAAAATGTAAAATTACTTCACATAACAGCACTATTAGCTAACAATTTCTATGCAGTTTGATTTAAAAAATAATTAAAGTAAATAAGATATTTTATTTTTAATGGAAAATTTTTAATTTATCAAAATAATAAACTACATTAACCACGAAAATAAAACGAGATACTACTGACCTTAAACAACCTTGAAGGTCGCTGGTCAATTATTGGCAATTAGTACGCGAAATTCGCGACATTATAATACATTAACTCAGGGGATTTTTTTCAGAACATGGTGAACACTAGACGTGTTTCTATTATCGGTTCTGGAAATTGGGGCTCTACAATAGCCAAGATCATCGGTATGAATGTTTTGCATTTGCACAATTTTGATGACCAGGTTTGAATTTTTCTTTAATTTTTTATAAATATAGGTGAAAATGTGGGTTTTCGAGGAAATGGTTGATGGAGGGAAACTTACAGACGTAATTAATACGAAACACGAAAATGTAAAATACCTACCTGGTATCAAGATACCTTCAAATGTTCTTGCAACCCCATCCCTTGAGGAATGTACACGTGACGTTGATGTCCTAATCTTCGTTATGCCCCATCAATTCCTCTCAAAAATTTGTCTGACCATGAAGCCGTTCATTAAGCCAGGTGCTTATGGGTGTTCTTTGATCAAGGTGAGAATTCGTCTATAAAAGCACCCTTTCGTCAATTCTATAGTTATCCAGTGCCTGTATTAGAATTTGATTAATGTTTTCGTCAAGATTTTATTTAGATGTGTATAATTATCGCATTTCAACAGTTAATCAATTAAGCTTTTCTGTTCTTTCAGTTCGTGTTACTCTAATTTACTTTATAGAATTTGCTTATGTTTGTTGCATAGGGTCACATGTCTTGAAGATTCTTTGTAATTAGAAAGTGCAATTTGTTAATTTTTTTAGCATAGCTAGGGTCTTGTTGTTGCTCGGTTGTATGAACCTGTTTTTATTTAGATTGTGTACTCTCAGATTTGTTTATATTTTTATTGTTTACAAAATCTAAATACCTAAAAGTGGGAATAAACAATTAGTTCTCATTTGGCCAATTTCCTAATCACTCAAAAAGCAGTTAAAGCTAAAAAATTGATCTTGTTGAATCCGATTTCCAAACTTTGGCAGTACTTACATTTTTGAGCATGTTTCTATTTGATTCATATGACTACTCTTTTCTTGAAAATTCGGTCTGCTGGCGTTGTCTACGAAAATGCCTTAAAATGTAAGTTACTTGCTAAAAATTGTCAGAATTTCTCGACAAGTTGACAGTGCGCTAGGGGCCATGAGGGCAATAGTATTTATGACTGGTTGATAGCTGTCACATGCAAAAATAAATTTCATTTAATATTATCGTGAAAACTACATCATGTGTCTAAAGCAGGTTTTGCTGAATTAAAAGTGTACAACACGGATAAAAGTTCACCGTGAACTGTATTCTATGTTAGGCTTGTATTTGACCCCCAGGTGTAAACTTGCATCAAATTAATTTTGTTTCAACCAATTAGATCTCACTGTGCCTCGTTTGCCAAGTTATCGTCTGCTTTTCTTAATGAATTTTCCTTACTCCGGCAAGATAAATTGCCATTGATGAGGAAATTTTCTTGTTTCCTCCTATATTGATTAAAATCAATATTTTTCCCCCATTAAACGACAGTGAAATGCTTGCAAGTAGTTTAATATTCATTTGTGATTGATTCTATTTTCTTGCGTTAAAGCATCGTCTTTAATGCTTTGGGAGAAGCATTCGCAATTCTTGCAAGTTAAGCTTCACTTATGTGGGGTGTTAGATATTATTTCAAAGTTTGATAAGAAAGCAAATAACATTATGTCAAAACCGTTTTAATCAAAATAACTTCAAGTGGGGGGTCTATTCCAGCCTTAATTCGACCCCAGAACCTGGAGCACACTGCTTTGCACTTTTCCTGTGATGATTTGCAAAGGCTACAGGTGCTGGAGAATCATCTGAAAATCATGAAGGTCTACTTGGGAAGTAGTTTTATATCTTGGCAAAAAATCTGATTTTCTATGCCTCAGCAGGATAGTTTACTTTGCTCAGAAGTTTCTTCAACGTTGTCAACCGATATTCGTGAACCTTTTCTGTGAAATGGTGCTCACTGCTGCGCAAGCGTATTCATTTAGTGTCAGCTTCATGTTTGAGGCTGAAGTATTCAGAGAGATGTGGCAATAAAAAAGAGTGAACCAGAGCTTTTTCTGCAACAGATTTTTTTTGAAATCTGCTGTGCTCGAGCGTAGACCGATCAGATGGTCTTTTAACGTGACCTTCTTCTAGCCACGGCACCCTCGTCGTCTCCATTTCCATTTCTCCTGTTCAGGGTTGAATCGCTTCCACGATGTTGAGGAGGCATTGAGATTGGGAAGTCTCATTAGATTCTCTTTATTTTGGATGGTAGGCACAAATTGCCATGAATCAGGTGGGTTTCAGTCGTCATGTATTTGCCTTGTGATTGTGCCCAAAAGAATGAAGAGGAGTTTAAAAAATGTTAAAGGGGGGGATGGGTGTAGTGTGCTTGAACACCTTTAGCACATCTGAAAATGTGCCCTATTTTTTTTCATCAAAGGTAGATTCTACTTTGTTTGTCGTTTGCGATTTATAGCTGCAAGCAGAGTATGTTTTCACCAACTTTTTAATGTATTTTTAAGCTCTTAATTGCTGCCAGTATATCTTGATTTCAATTTTTATTTGTTAATTAGTGTCACTATTTCCTTGTTTATTCAAAGTTCTTTTTCTGCCTCCTCTTTTTAAAAGAAGCCATTTCTCAACGATCAAGGCCAGTGATTGGTTGAAATTTAAGGAAAAACATGTTAAAATCTAGGTTCCTAATTAATGTATTTGTAGACCACTGTTTAATTTCTATAGAAATTATGATCATTTAAAGGTGGAATCGGTGTTTGATTGATGACATTTCGTTAAGAATTAATTAAACCCTAATCGACTATTTTCCTACTGTCCAAAATGTACTGATAAATGTTGCCTAGTCTTGTATTATAAAAGAAATTCCTTCCCAAATAGTCTGCAAATTTTGTCTTGCACCTTCAGGTAACATGCTTGTCATGACGCAAGAAATCGTGAATTTGTAGGCGTATTTAGAAGGAAGTAACCCCAAGTGTATGACCATTTTTTAAATTCAACAATATTTTAACATGGCTGTCTTCGGTGCATAAAAAGTCCATTCTTGGCCAATGTTGAATATCATGATACTCTATTGAGTGCACTTTAGCGTGCCTAAGTTTTGACCACCGTGACATCCGTGACTCAAGGAGCATGGATGAGTAATGGAAAATTGTTCACAATCCAGGCCCCCTGGCCCTCATCTTAAGTCTGGCAAATCGAGATAATCGTAATTACTGTTCTAAAGCACCCATCTTTATTTCAAATTCACGCTGGGTTGGAGGTATAATACAGCCTCATACAATGCTATGGAAAGAAATGATCTTGCCACGATTCCTTGTCTAATTTCCTCAAATTTGGCTACGTCGCCGGATTATTGGCCTCTATTTCCTCGTCATAACAGGTTTCACCTTTTGATCGCATTTGTGGACATTTTGTTCATCTAAAAAGTATTAGCCACAATTTTTGGCTAAGAGCTGTTATCTGACGTTCTAGTTAAAATTGCCCATCGTGAACTCTACTTTAGCTTGAGAATATTGATCTGTGTGTCTAGTGTGACCCATCTTTTGGTCACATATGGTGGTCATCATTTAAATCCACGCCTGTCTGGTTTGGAGGTCAAATTTGAGGTAATTTTTAAACTGAAGATTAAAGATGGCACCCAAATTTTGTTTCTAAAATGGAAAAATAGTGATATTATAAATATGAACCACGAAATTAAAGAGACCTTCTTCACCTCGTCTTTTTCTGCTCTGTTAACTTACAATCATGAATCTGTAAATTTATCTCTTATATCTATGGTACTTCATCATGCGATAGAAAACAGTTTATAAATCATGTAGTGGGACTTCCAAGACGATTTTTAATGTCTCTACAACTATCGAATAAGTGGTCTAGTCCTCTCTCACTTCTCCTTTTAGGGCCTGAATGAGAAACCAGGTGCTGGCGTGTCTCTTATAACGGATTTGATTCGTGACATCCTTAAAATTCCCTGCGCTGTGATGATGGGAGCCAATCTTGCCAACGAAGTTGCTGAGAACATGTTCTGCGAAGCCACAATCGGTTCACTCGATCGTGCCAGGGGTCTGGAACTGAAGGAACTTTTCGAGGTATTTCCTCTAAAAATAAGGTCATCTCTGTTTATATCACGGTTGTGTGACCTCCGCTGTACACGATCAGCACCCAATTCATCTAGCATTCTAGCTTTAACACGTGCTGCTATTACTTACAAATTCCTTGGTTGACTAAATTTATGTTTAAAGTGTTAAGCACAACACAATGGTCACACTAACTGTTTCATGTGCTAACCTCGATTTTATACGGAGTTGTACTAGAATTTAACGTCAGCAATGCAGGAGGGGGGGGGGGGGGGGGTTGATTTTCCACGTTCGTTCACGAGTTGGAATGACCTTGCACGCCTTTTCCGTCCTATGCGTGCCCATCTATATAGTTGGTCTAAAATCAAAACTAAATAATACTCTCTACTTACAGCATATCAGCAGTAGATTACAAATTGAAATTTATTTTACAGACTCCAAACTTCAGAATCTCGGTAATTTCTGACGAGGTGGGGGCTGAATTGTGTGGTGCCTTGAAAAACATCGTCGCTATTGGAGCTGGTTTGAGCGAGGGCTTGGGCTATGGAGAGAACACCAAAGCGGCGATAATTCGTTTGGGATTCATGGAAATGAAACGATTTATCTACGAATTTTTCAGCAACCGCGGTACGTTTTCGCATTTACAGAGTTAATTTATTTGCTTTAAAGCAGTGTACAAATGACCTTTTTGATCAAAGGTAGTGTTTTTGCCTTCTTTTGGCTAATCAACTGCGAAAATTACTCGTTTACCTTTGTCAGAGGATTAATTTAGTGTCTTTTGGGTTGGACTTAAATTGACTCTTTTTTCACCTTGTAAATTGGAATTAGCCTCGATTGATGTACGATCCCCATAATAATTAGGATATGTGGTTAAAGCGAGATTAATCGTTCCTTTACCCAGGGGAATAAGCAATTCTCTTTTTTCGCTTTGTGGTTGTTTGGCGTTATTGGCCTGGAAAATTCATTTCCCTTGTGGGCTAAACATGGCTGATTCCAGGCTTTGGCTCGGTTTATTTTCCCTGAAGAAAACGCGCATTATGATGATTTCACCTTCTATGAATAATTTATTATGCGTTTGAATTGTTTCCAGTCCGAGCCATACTCACGATGGAGATTTTCTCAATGAAATAGGCTTTATTTTTAATAAACAATTATCTAGTAGTTAAAATGTTGCTCTTTGAGCATTCCTCTTCTGTTTCTTAAGCCTCCTGACGCTCTAATTTGGAATTCCATTTCTTTAATTCCTCATGCCGATTTTGTGTCGACATCTGCGCGTTTCATCATCGTTTTATATCCAAACCACTAGTCTCCAGACTTTATACTATGTACATTCCAATTTTGTTAATAGGTCTCCTGGAGCAAGTTACTATCCCCAATATTTAATTGTTTAATTGGTATGGTTGGTCTTGCCACTTTCAAAGATCGTGAAAACGAATTGGCCTGGGGGCTATCAGAGTGCATGTCATATCATTTTTTATTGCGAAAACTCGCATATGAAGCGAAGTCATAGGCTTCATCCGTATTCCACTGGTTTATGATCTATTGAGATTATTGGATTCTATTTGTTACTGAACCGTCAGCCAATTTCGTCTTGCCCTGTATAATAATAATAATAATAGAATCATCTGTCTTTTAATTCAATTGGTTATTTATAAAAACCGTGACCGGAGTACAACTTTACTATGTGCTTGGCACTATCGCAGTGGAATTTTTTTATCCTCATGCTTTTCATATTGGAGAATTTTCAATTCATTTTTCAATGGTATTATTTACAGTGCGTTCGACCGTTTTCTCTTCCGGACCTGCTAACTAGGTTGGAATGTGACGCTTGAATTTCTATTTGCCAGATTTCGAGGTTGTTAGTTGAGTGTATTTGGCTGTCCCACCACCATCTCTCTCGTCTTCTGACGAGTTCTAATTGAACTCTCCCATCCACTCTAGCCTTGCATTGCTTGTATTTTTGTGTTCCCTTCTACGTATTCCAGTCTTCTAATCAAATCACTTCCCTCCGTAGTTGTTCCTACATCATTTTTGTTCAATTTACTAAGTCACTCATTGAGAAGCGAAATTTTCACTACCAAAGATTGGTGTGGCTGTGCTTTCCACTAAAAGACTGCTATTTCCTCACAAATTTGGACTTCTAGAAGCGATCGTTATCTCAATGAGTAATTTGGAATCAGGTCTTGATGGATGTTCATTCGTACAGCAGCATGAGCAGTTTTGATGTGCATTTTCACTTTCAGTTCCGTCAAAAATGCTGATAATTGTCGCCTGTAAGAACTCAACAACAATAATAATCTTACTAGTCATAATAACCAGCTTGTATTAGATGAGATAATTCAGTATACTACACGGCTTCTGGCACCACCCAAGGAAAAACATTGGCTTTCAAGAGCAATTGTATTACAAACTACCAAAAAAGCCATTATTTCCGGAGTTGTTTCTTATCTTTTTCTCTAAAATACCCCTGGGTTCGTTGAAGTAGTCATTCAGTTCTCTAAACTTGACTGAAAGGAAATATTAATCGGTCAGTTTTTGGTTTCTCTTTCAATTGGCATGGCTAGATCTCTCAAGGACCGCCTTTCCTATTAAGCTTCATTAAGTGAGAATCATTCAGTCAACTGGTGAACTATGAATCCTTGTCTACACTTCCATTGTCTTTGTTTAGCTTATTTGTAGCTTTCTAACATTTCTAGTCTGTCTCAGAACGAAATCAATAAGTCGTACTGAATTATATTCAATAATTTATATTGGTAATTTATTATTTCTAATGGAGATGCCTCTATAATTTAATAACACATATGAATCTCCTTAAAAAAATCGACTGACAACTAGGGCGAATGAATGTTCAAAGTTCTTATTCGACATTTAAAATTTATTTATATCAAATGGCAGGCGTTTTGATGGTTATCATTAGACCTCTAGTTGATTTCAGGCTTCACAGAGGGGTAGGAACAACAAAATGNAAAATCGACTGACAACTAGGGCGAATGAATGTTCAAAGTTCTTATTCGACATTTAAAATTTATTTATATCAAATGGCAGGCGTTTTGATAGTTATCATTGGTCCTGGAGCTGACTTCCGGGCTTCACAGAGAGGAGAAGGAACATCAAAGTGACAAAAAGTCGAGAGGGGGAACAGGAGAGTGATACACAGGTGTAAAAGAGACAGACAATGGCATATAAAGGTAAAATGAGTACTGTGGAAGGGGTCGAATATGACAAATTGCCGGGCCATAGTAGTTTGAAGTCAGAAGTCAACTGCCGATCAATGGACTTTTTTTGCCGTATAAGTATACGTTGCCCAGGGAGCACCACGTGGAGGTAAGTCTATTGCGCACCCCTCGACATTTAAAATAGCATTTAATGGGCACAACATTTTATGAGCTTTTCCAGGAAAACGATTATTTAATACCTTAACACACTGACTCTATCACTGTTTCGCTTAATTTTTTTGCTTCTATTATTCAATCTGCACTTGTTATTTTTATGGTTTGAGAAGCTCTCAATCATTTCCCCATTTTATAAATCAACAAACAGCTGAGTGAATTGCGTTATTTATCTCTGAGATGGAGGGGAAAAACAATTCCATTTGCCATTTAAAAGTTTGTTACTCTTCACTCCATTTGCCGACTTCGTTACACACAACTCTCACTCAATTCTCTTGCCAGGGGATGTAGCGAAATGCTAGGGAATGGCATCACTCCTCAGCTTAATAAGTTGTTTCTTTCTAACGCGCTTCTCGTTAGTCCATCATTTTAGTTACCTCCGCACATATTTATCTGCTTGGAGCATCTCATTCTCATACCACAGCTGCCACTCAAATGACGCCCTGAGTCTTGACAGTTCCTCTCCCCCCCTCTCTCCCTCCTAACTTGTTTGCCATCCATATCCTTCTTCTAACCTGTCAGTTTTTTACGACAGTAATTCTAGAGGTCAATAAACAAGGTGTATTTTTTTCCTACATGCGGTTTAAGAACTGCAGTAATTTTGTGCTCTCGTATTGATTGATCGACTTTTTCAAGGTCATTGATTTTAATGCTATTCGCCTACTGCGTGGAGTTATTCTTTAGGTTTAATGTCTTGAATGCACGCTCGCGTATGTGTGTATAAATAATCGAATGTCCTTAAGGTGATACCGCGTGGAGAAACAAGATCAGTGACTTTTCGAGATTGATTTTGATGAGGTATCCCCAATTAGGGACTAGAGGGGATCGCATTAGCAGTTAGAGTATGTGTAATCATGCCATGGCACAAAACTCCCAAGTTTTAAATATAAGATTGCATCAGAATACTCAGAGAGTAGTTGGTGATTCGGTAAGCCAAGATTTGTGATAATGTCAAGTCTAGTAATAATCTAATCTCTAGCATTAACAAATGGAATTTGATCTTTTCCTTCAATATGCAAGCACTTCTCGTTATAATCCCACTGTTTCTTGTTTTCAGGGTTTGTCCCGTGTTAGAATCTTTCAGAGTTTATTGGTCTACTAGTTCATTTCGTTAGCTGATCAATTGCTTGAAGTGCGCCTTTCAATAACCAATTCAGTGTCTAGATTTGCTGAGATAACATTATTTTGACATAGCTTAATAGAGTTCACTCAAGTGGAGATTTAGTAGTAGGTCATTCTGTGAATCTGTGGGGAATTGATTATCACGTGATGTTATTGGCTAATATGATTGTAACACAGAGGTGACCCAGAATTAATTCTCTTTAAGGTGTTTCGCTATGATTTACTTGATGCCCATTAAATAGAATTCCATTTCAATTATCATTGATTGTGGACTAGTGGAATTGATTCTTATGCAAACATTTGGTTTTTGTCTCACTGAAGGTTTTATGATGTGCCTTAAAAGTATTGAACCATCAAACCGAGTTGATTAATTCCAATAAGGGAAGGACAAAGTTTATTTATTATTCCATAGCGCTACTTTTTGCTAATATTACTGGATGTAGTCAGATTGATGGAATGCCATTTTTCTTTTCACATTATTCTTCCATCTGATTCCACGTCCAAGACGCCTTCGCAATTGCCTTCATTTCTGTCTCAATGAATTTTAAAATTCATCTCGATTTGCGATGGGAGAAGGAGGCTGAGGTGTGTTCTGTCGAAATGAAATATTTGCGCATTTGAAAGTGATTGCCGCAGCAATTTTTCATCTTTGTCGGTCATCTACAACTTTTTTTTGTAATTCTTTAAACCCTCGAAAATGGTCCTCGTTAATTAGTAGACTTTTAGCCAAATTAACGAATGTTTAATTATTGCATAAACTGTAGGGGGATTTTTGGCTATTTGGGTTGTTAATAAGATTATAACAGCTGGAAAATTTCGTTTATAAATTTAAATTTTCTCGAGTATTATATGCACGTATGAATTATTTAACACTCGAAATCTATGAAAAGTGGGATTTTTGACGAGGGAGGCCTCTTGGGGGTGTACGCACGTGGAGAAGATTGTTTTTTTTCAACTCCTACCTAATTCTTCGTGTTTTTTTTCAGACCGTATTCACTTAATTATTCAACTCTCCGCAGGAATGCCTGTGTGAATGCCTTTCTTACTGTAAAGGAGAGGTGGTAAACACGCTCATAGGTGGTATTACAGGCGACTGTGGTCGAATGTGTACCCTGATTTTATTATGCTAAAATCTCTCTCCTGATTCTTAGAGCCTTCGGTTTCCTTGGAACTTATTATTATTATTATTATATCAAATGGCAGGCGTTTTGATTGTTATCATTAGCCCTTTAGTTGACTTCAGTCTTCACAGAGGGGAAGGAACATCAAAGTGTAAAAAATTCAAGAGGGGGGGGGGACAGAAGAGTGTATCAAAGACGAAGGTAGATAAGGTGGAAAAAAGGTGGGATGAGTTCTGTGAAAGTAGTCGAATATGACATACAGTGGGGTGATGGTAGTTTGAAGTCAACTGCCCATTGATAGACTTTTTGCCGTATGAGTATACGTTGCCCAGGATGCACCACGTGGAGGTAAGTCTATCGCACACCCCGTTTCCTTGGAACTTGATCTTTGGTTTGACAACTGCATGAATTGGTTGAGTTTGGACATCATTGGAGGTAGACACTTTCTAGAAATTCTCGATAACATTTTTGACCAATTGGTGGATAACGGGATTATTTGCTAGCTTTCGAGGCAAATAGGTACATTCATCTACACTCTCTGTATTTTTCAATGTGAGGACTTTCAATCACAAAAAGAAGGTGTACATCGGAGCTAATGTGCAAACAAGGTTTTTTTATCAATTTGGATTCTTTATTAGAGGAGAGGTCCAAAGAAGATTAGTCGTTTTTTGGCGTTTTCGCGCATGATTACCTCAAAGTTATTGCCTGGTCTCCCAGTGCAGTCTCAAATCCCTCATACTCATATATTGTGCCCGAGACTTTATTCAATATTAATTTAAAGTAATCTGAGTGGTGGAGTAGCCGGGGGGNTGAAAATACCCGACTGGGAGCTATTTTTGGATACTCCCAAATCACATGCGTTCTCCTGAACTGCTCGGAAATCGTTAATAGCCTTGACTTTCGCGTATGACAGCTCCCGTTGATACTTGTATCGGAATGCGCATGTGCTGTTGTATATATATATATATATATATATAAAACAATGAAAAGCCAGTGCGATGTGGAGATAAAAATGCGTGGTATTTAATGGTGCGCAGTTAGTTCTTTTTAAGAGGCAAGGGGCTATTTCAATGAACACGGGAAGTGTATTTACAGTGGAGAACAGTTTTCAGGTTAATTGAAGGCAATTACACTGATTTTAATGAATCAAGGATTTGAATTCTCTCGGAAGCTTCTTAATCACCTGCTTTACAATCCAACTTGAAGGTCTGATAGATGTCAGAAGAGTGCTAACGTCAAAAGTCGTGCTGATTTCTAGAATTGACCGATTGCTACATTCGAATCTACATTTTGGCAGAGCATTTAGCCGTTGTAACTCAGACTTTTTAACTTTAAACTGACATTTATTGTTTATACATTTAAATGTCTTTAATTTATTTATTTCAAATGCCAAACGTTTTGATAGTTATCAATAGCCCTTTAGTTGACTTCGGGCTTCACAGAGAGGAGGAGCATCAAAGTGACAAAAAGGTCGAGAGGAAGAACAGAAGAGAAATCCACAGATGTAAAAGAGACAGACAGACACAAAGGCAGAGAAAAGGCTAGATGAGTAGTGTGGAAGGGGTCGAATATGACAAACAGTGGGGTGATGGTAGTTTGAAGTGAGAAGTCAACTGCCAGTTAATAGACTTTTTTGCCGTATGAGTATACGTTGCCCAGGGTGGAGGTAAGTCTAAATAAATAGATGTCTTTAATAAGAACTTGCTTTTCAATCTCCTTGCATGGTACAGAATAGGGCCCCAAAAGTTGCAATTGATTCCGTAGTTCTGAAGCGTTATGTCATCCATGACTAAGATATCTCTCCTGAAGGTTATTCATTTAGTTCTTTGTTTTAGATGCTCCAAATAATCTAACCGCGGTATCTAATTTCTTATTAGTTATGCACACTAACATGTAGGACTTGATTTTTGCGTCGTTCTTTACTTAAATTATTAAAGCGCGCATCCATTCTCTCTTTTGACTATCTTTCGAGAAAGGGAGAGGGTGGGTGGGGGGGGGGAAGGGAGAGAGAGAGAGCACTTCTCAAACCTGAAAGCTAACACTGAGCATCTCATTGAGGTGTAACGCCCCTGCTCTAAGTGCTCATCAAGAGGGAGAGGATGGGATAGGGCAGGTAGACAAATTTTATCTCTTCACCTGATCTAACTTCCACTTCTCTTCTTCATCTCTCCTCTATTGAGTTAATTACAAGTTTTTAACCTCCTAATCGAAATTCTTCCCTCTATGCATGTCTGTGTGTGTATACATTTGTTGGGAATGAAATAGGTTGAGTAATCATAATTCACGCTCAAATTGATGGTGGTGAAAATCCCTGCCCCCTCTTTTGCCAGTTGTTTGGTTCCTGTCCCCTTAACTGGGGCTTGAGAATCAATTGAAAAGAACGTGGTATCACTCTTCTGAGCGCATCATCATCGCGTTAACTTGTGGGAAGTTAACTATCCCAGGAGTTAAATTGCAACATTCAACTTGGTAATTTACAGCGAATTTCTATGATATTGTAATTTTTCATCTCAGTTGGTTTTGCAAATCGTGTAAACGGTACTATTTAAACCCGCCCTTCGATTTAAATTGAATTCGTACCTTAAAAAAATGAAAGTTGATCTCATCGAAGTTCATTCAGTTGGTCTCACACCTTCTGGTATGGGCTTTCGGGATCAGACTCACAGTCTCATCAGGAAAAGGTATTTCATTGAAATCTGCTGTGTTCGAGCGTAGACAGATCAGATGGTCTTTTAATGTGACCTTCTTCTAGCCACGGCACTCTCGTCGTCTCCATTTCCATTTCTCCAGTTCATGGTTGAATCACTTCCACGATGTTGAGGAGGCATTGGGATTTATAAAGTTTCATCATAATCTCTTTATTTTGGCTGGTAGGCACAAATTGCCATGAATCAGGTGGGTTTCAGTCGTCATGTATTTGCCTTGTGATTGTGCCCAAAAGAATGAAGAGGAGTTTAAAAAATGTTAAAGGGGGGGATGGGTGTAGTGTGCTTGAACACCTTTAGCACATCTGGAAAACATTCAATTATTATTCTGTAAAATGCATTCATTATAAACAAAAATGGCATAGGCGGCTTGTGGAAGTACTTCAAAGTCGGAATGCTAACGCGTGGGATCTATTTTTCTGATGGAAATATCGACACTTTTATTTCTCGTTAGGATAATTCACTACTCACTCCCTTTAACTGGCAGTATCTCAAGAGCGGTGAGGGAAGATGCAAGAGTGTGGATGTTTATGCACACCCAGACACACACACACACATATTAGGCGGTGGGAGATAACCATCATTGTCTGCGAGGGCCTCATAAAAATACAATAAAAGGATAAACGCATTAGCAGGTTGCATGGAGTGTTTAAACTTCTTCCGAGAAGTGAGTTGTTATCGTCTTCCGGCTCCCTATCTCCACTGTGATCCGCACAGAGAAGATGAGGTACAATTCAGTTAGTGCTTTTTTTCTTACACTTTAATGTGGGAAACAATAAATTTGTTCAATTAGCGTTCTAAAGTGAATATATGTTATTTGCATTTGACCTAAGAATGCTTAATTGAATTAGGTGGTCCCGGCGTGATCTGGTGTTTAGCATTCCAAAAGGCAGGATTAGGGCTGAATTCCATTGCAACTGGTTTGCCAATCAGTTGGCGGAGTGGTCGCGATGACGCCTGTTAGGTCCACATCTGACGGACCAGTTTATATAATTTAGAAAGAGGTCGTGCTCTCTCTCTGGCAATTAGTAAACTCTGCCTTAATATGTTATTCAAATAAACAGTTTCAAAGTACTCACTAGGTTTTCCTTAACCTTGGGGGCTCTTGACGTCAATATTTATTGTGAGCTCTTTATCCTGCTCCAACCGTATTCTACTCCGCTTTCTCTCGGTTAATGACAAATTTGTTCCACTTCTCAATTCTATTTTTTTCTTCACTTCTTTTGCTTCTGTCATCAAGAAAAGGAGAAGAAGTATTATTTATTGTACATTTCACTCCCCCCCCCCTCCCCTCCACTTCTCTCTCTCTCTCTCTCCCTCTTCATTTTGGACAGGAAATAGCGGAAGTAAGAAAACGTTGGGGGGAGGGTGGGGGGGAGGGGGGGTGGGGTAGGATGTGGAGTAGTTATATGTAGTCGATAAATTGCTATCCCAACGGTGTGCCCTTTTTTATTAGTAATTGGAGGGAAGGAAATTTCCTACTTTGGGAGAGTTTGAGGCAGTTAAATTTATTTGGTGTTGAGCAATCGTGTATGGACTTTCCTGTTTCTAGAAGTTATCCTATGCTCAATTTCGATTAAATTTAAATGAATATTGCAGGCTCCGATTTGGAAATGTCTTGCCTTTGTCCAAACGTGTCTCATATCGACAGACATCTGAAAACTCGATTCCCGACGGGAATCGCCTTTTTATGTTGTCTACATTGCGGTTGGTATAGTTTAGTGTCTCTTGGACGGTGGCTTTACCAATTCGGACTTTTAATTAGTTGCTTCATACTGTTGATATCCAAGCTATTAGAGGGCTGGGGGATTGTCTGAATAGACAGGCGAATTCCTTAACACGTTTCTCGTGGAAGTAAGGTCTTTATTAAGTCATCTCTATTGAGAATTTTTCTCTATGTTTTACTTTTAACCTATCAGAGTGCTTTTAGGAAATGTTTAGAGCTAAAGCTTCAACTGCAGCTATTTTTTACCGTTGAGTCAAATATCTAGGCCTCATCTCTTCTAATTTAGCTTGAGAGGGGAGTGAGTGAGCTGGGAGTGGTGGGGAAATATGACTTGTCAGGATTCGAAATCATCTTTTTTTTCTCAGTGTGTGGAGGGGAAGAAGTGGCGAAGATTGTGAACGAAAAAGTTATAAATCACCCCCAGCTATAAGAGGAAGAGTATTTGATCAAATACACACTTCTCCCACCCCCAACCTCCCTATTTCTGAGTAAACCGCGCAACAACCGGTTGGCTGGGGAGCTATTTTGCCAATTAATGCATTCTTGTATTGTTCAAGGCTTTTACTGTAGTTGTCTGTAAACTCTCAAATTTATATTTTACTTTTCCATTTAATTATTTATTGTTTTATTTCAAATTTTCGCTTATTAGTTGTTTTTTTCTAGTTTATTCCTTTAAATCCATTTTCCCCATCTAATTGGTTTAGTGACCATTAAAGCTACTTGATTTTATTCTTTTTCAATTTGCGCGACAAAAGGGGGTGTTTTTTGGACGACATCCACACTGTCACGTTCTCTTTCACAGACGTCTTCAATTTTCCGTTTTCAATTTGTTTTTAATGTAGTAACCATATATAACCCAACAGAACTCTCTCTCTCTTCCAAATAAGCCAAGATTAAATTTCTTATGAAAAATTTTTTTTTGTTTTCTATCTGGCGTATAGCACCCATGTCCTTTAAAATCCTCATTATGATTTCGGTTTTAAATGCTCCTGGAATCTCTTCGTTTTGTCATTTCTAACTACTAAGGAAATTTTTCTTGTTTTGTGCCTATTGTCCACATTATGCCTTTGTTATGCACATGTATCCATTAGTTTGTCTATTTAATGGGGCCTTATTATTACCATGATAATATTTTTGCTTTGTTCCCAATCTCTAAAGATTTCCATTTTTTTGTTACACTTGAAGACAGTTTCCTCCCAAGTTAATAAAGTGGTCTCTCCCAAAAATATTACAGTTGGAAGAAACAACTTCAGAAATGCGTTCAAATATTGTACATCGTAGATCGTTTAGTAGGGAGGGGGGGGGGGGGGGGGAGTGTTCTGTATCCACAGTCATTTGTTTATCGTTCATCTGTGTGGTTTTTGCCAACCCAACTGTGATCCAGTGACCGACTCAAAGACCCTACCGTTCGATTAAATCCACTTCTGCAGATGCAGCATAGACTGCCAGTTAATGGTTTAGCTTGGAGTCGAATTATTACCAGCTCATTATTATCACCAACGCATTGTTTGTAGTCTTGTCGTTCTCCCTGTACTACCTGCAGTGTTATGTTCAGGAGCAGAACAATTTCTTGACACCGTGATGAGTGCAGGAGCGCGCATTAATTTATCTTTTCCTCTCCACAAGTTGGGAGTATTGCTGTCTCCTAATTGTCATGCACGTTTTTTCCCTTCACTTGAGCGCAGGTGTTGTTTTTGCCTGGGGGGGGGGATGTATTCTCACATTTCCCTTCGCGCTCTAACTGACCAAATAATAAGTGTGTCATTCATTCTCTCTCGTTCTCCTGCTTCTTTTTCTTCTCTCTCTCTCTCTCTCTCTCTCTCCCTCTCTCTGCTCGCGCCCCTCTGCGTCTTCTTCGTTTGCCTCATCGAATACAACCAACCGAGTTGTGTATGTGTCAGCACACGAGTTTGCGTGACAACAAACCCTCCAGAACCGGCAATAATGACAAAGCACTGAAGTTGATTTTCTCTCCTTCTCATTCATTTACCCCGACTGTCTATAAAGCATATACATATATAGATATATTGCACGCTTGAGAATAATTGGCCTCATTAAGCATAATTTACGGGCTCCGAGAGATGACATTCTTTTTATTAGCATAGAAGAGAGATGGAAGTTATTTATGTTCAACATGCAATTTCGATGCTTCATTTTCGAAGAAAGATTTCGATTGGGTGGCAGGAGGTGGGGAGGTGTGGATGGACGTTTCTGATCTACTGCAATTTGCTCTTGTTGTTAGGGCTAATTTGTCTATTAAGGCGTTTTGGTACTTTCTGGTTTGAAGTTATTTGTTATTACAAAATGAAAATTCCCCGAACTACGTCCAGAATCTTCCACTAAAACGGTTAGGTAGTTTACCCATCGGAGATATGCTACTTTGTACTTCGCTTTGTATTTACATCAGTAGCATTTGCGATTTCAGAAGTGTGTTTTGAACTGTGGTTTGATCCAAAATCAACATCACACACACACACACACAAGTTTCTTTTATTTTGTAAATCGAAAATTAGGGTAGAATTCTACTGTGTGTGTATATTGGTATTAGTAGCTGACGAAGTCTACTCCCCCTTTTTTCCCATACATCATCGACCTTTTTAACTGCCGCCTTGGATGCATGCTTGCGTGTATGTGGATCGGCGTTTTCTCTGCTAACTCGTTACCTTAACAGAAAAAAAATACTTCTCTCCCTTTGCACTAAAAGTGGCTTGATGTACGTTTGAATGTGTTAAGATCAGTTTATAACTGCCAATACTATATCCAAACTCAGCTTCAAACTGATTATATTTGAGGGAATGTGCTTCTGTGAGGTGCGGGTCCTGTAGAAGTCAGTGGAGCTGACGCACATCCAAATCCATTGTTGCAATTGCCTATGACAGTGCAAGCATCCGTTCTGCGGGGGGGGGGATGTGAAAGCGTTGGAATAGATGAAGAAGGGAAGGGTGGTGGAAGGAGGGGGAGGGGAGGGGTCGTTTATCTTTATGCTTGTTCTCTTAAATTTCCCGTATCCCTTCGACCCTTTGACAACAGAGCCTGCCTGCCTGCTAGTGGCTTCATGACCAAATTTACCTAGGAGAAGGGTAGCGGACGAAGAGTTTCATTTCAGAAACAGTCTTGCTATTGGCCTATATGATAGCGCACCCGATACCTTTTCTCCGTGTGTTCAGGCAGGCAACACAGCAGGGAAATAGCATCGATTTAGCCACCTGTTAATAAATTACACTTGTTCCTTGTTAAAATTTTATAAACGTCTGCCGTCTCCAGACGTTTTGAGATTTTGTTATTGTGTATTAAGTTCTACACAGCGGTCTGTTGATATTCTTACCAGGTCTACACGTTGATTCGCTTATCGAGATTGAATAGGCCACGGAGTTGAGCTAAATTAATTAAGAGTACACTTGCCGTAAATTTTTTGCCAAACACATTTTAGCGGATTTGATAAAACGTTGCTTTGGTCTTCAAAGCCGGATATCCTGTCCTATCCATTAACCCAAAAGATAACCGTCTTGATGGCAATTACGTGCGCAAAACGCCACAAGTCGTTTTAATTGAACATTGCATATTATTTGATCAGGTTGACAAAATTCATTAAATCTTTTTGTTTTAATCCAACAGGACCTCAAGAATCAACCTTCTTGGAGAGCTGTGGTGTGGCTGATCTCATCACCACTTGCTATGGGGGTCGTAATCGGAAGGTCGGTTTAGCTTTAGCTACCACGGACAAGCCCGTCAGTGTTCTTGAGGCCGAGCTACTCGGCGGTCAATCGGCTCAGGGTGTCCTGACTGCTAAGGAGGTTTTCTCCATGCTAAGTGAACAGGGGGTGGCGGAAGATTTCCCAATCTTCACAGCGGTGCACCGCATTTGCCAGCGTCAGGAAGCACCCGCCAATTTTATCGAATGCATTCGCAATCATCCCGCCCATGTCTGCAACATTCGCTACTCGGGCATCAAGTGATTCCTCTCGACTAAC
Source organism: Rodentolepis nana (assembly GCA_900617975.1). NCBI lineage: Eukaryota > Metazoa > Platyhelminthes > Cestoda > Cyclophyllidea > Hymenolepididae > Rodentolepis > Rodentolepis nana. Next base: position 4,678 of record UZAE01013109.1, on the reverse strand, counting down.
TAGTTAGCATACCAATCGTAGAACTCACCCAATCGTCTTGCTCTTACCGATTCGCCTGGAGATTTTTCACTCAAATATTAAAAAAATAAATACATATTCATTAGTTATCATCTACTTCTGAAGCTCACTATAGAACTAAATATTTATCTATATCAGATGGCAGGCTTTATGATATTTAACATTGGCTCATTAGTTAACTTCGGTTTTCACATCAAAGTCACAAAATTTCGAGAGGGGGGGAGGGCCAGAAGAGTGATTCACAGATGTAACAGAGACAGATAGACACAAAGGTAGAGAAGAAGGTAAGGCGAGGTAAGTACTGTAGAAGTGGCGGAATATGACATGCAGTCGGGTCATTGTAGTTTGAAGTCAAGCTTACTTGGCCGTGTGAGTACGCTTTGCCCAATGTGTTTCACGTGGGCTTAAGTCTATGGCGCGCCCCTAGTAACTGAATGTCTAATTGATTATTTGTTAGAAATAGATTGCCTAAGTAATAAATGTGTATTTTATGTGATAACGGAAAGCTTTATACATTTTATGGTCTGGCCTTTTAGACAGGCAAGTAGCTATCGCATGCATTTTCGTGGCAATAATTCCTAAGACAATTGCGATGGCGCATTTCCAATGCTTAACTTGGAAGTTCACCCTGAAGAATGGAAATAAGCCACCCCACTTGGCTGTTTTATCCATGACCAATCTTAATGGCGCACGGGACTGGTGAATACGCAAATAGATCTTAAAGTCATTTCTATTAGAAAGGGAGTTGCAATCGTGTGTTTCTGGATTGTGAGTTTGTCCGATGGTTTCATTTTAGATGCTTGTAGAAGATCGCTGCTTGGGTTCATCATCCCTAAAGTAGCCAATTTAGAACACTAAAAGTATTAAAGGAATGCTGCACAGATGTAGCGATCAACAAGGAGTGCAAATTTCATAATTTGCTTGGTTTTTTTTTCTATAAATACACGCGGTTTAATAATGCCTGGTATTATAACTTCAACATTCAAGTCAATGCTGCCTTTTCGTGGGACCCCTTGAGAAAGCGAGCTCTTGCAACGATGAATGTCCCCCCCCCCCTCCCCACCCACTTTACTGAATATTACAGTTGAGTCCGCTTTTCGAAGGGTCACGCAACATCACATAACGCCCATCTAAGCGCAATGTGAGATCAGATTTCTCATGGCAGTATTTTTGAGCTTATTCAATAAACTCTCTTTCTTATTTCCATTCCATAGAAACTCCAAGTTAAGCACAAACAATGAAAAATAAGTAGAAAATTTACCGCAAGTGATGCTCTGATGCGAGTTTTGCTTTTAATTCTCTCCACATTTCAAGGGCACATTTTAATTTCCATTATGCAGTTTTGCTCTTCATTCCCTATAACTGAAGTCGCGTTCTTTGTCGACATAATTACAAGTCTGGTCGAAGGAGATAGCAAGTTGTGCAATTTTATTATCATTAAAAAGTAGCCTGTAATTAGAGTCTTTGCAGGAATTGTCCCATTCCCTTCTACTCCTACTTTATTTCCCCTAAACCAAAAATAAAATGCAATTTTATTCATCAATTAACAAATCATATGAATCAAAAGCCCATGTCAAGACAAAGAAAAATTATTTTGAAAAGTTTTAACCATGTTCGGGGTGCCCATACTTGAGGACTAGCCTGGTTACTCGTAAAACTGTGAACTTAGAAAATTGAATTGGAAAATAAAATTATCTCAATAACAGAAGAAATTCTACTTTAATTGAATTTTAGGGGCAGTGGTTTGCCAACATTTTTACTGATATTAGTTCAGATTATGTGATTAACGAATATCCGGGTGAATTCACAACCGTACTAAACAAAATCCGTTAATTGGACAGCTGATTGTACGCTGTTGATCCATACGAAAGGCAGATGAGATCACAAGAGGAATTTTATGCCCAATAGGGGCCCCATAAGAGTTGGTTGAAACCCGCGTGGTTATATCGGTTATTTAAAGCATAAATGGAGAAAATATCATATCACAGAGAGGGGATGAATATCAAAGTCCTGAAAAGTCGAGACGAGGAATAGAAAAGTGATTCGCAGATGTAACAGACAGACACCAATGTAAGGTGCGTACTATGGACGTGGTGGAATATGACATACGGTGGGGTCATGGTAATTTGAAGTGAGAAGTCAACTGCCGGTATGCCGCATGAGTATACGATGCCCCGGGGTGCACCGCGTGGAAGTAATCCTGTCACACACCCCTAAATAGTGAACAGTTAGTGAGATAAAACTTCGGATGAGTTGATATCTCTCATGGCAGATTTTAGTCCTGATTTTATTGTAATTTTAATTCATTTTTTATGGCTTTGACAGACACCGTGGAAACATTTGACTCGAGTTGTGCAATAGGCATAAATGTGGTATTTTCAATAATTCTTGTCGTACTTGACTTGAAATATTTCAAATAGGGGTGTGTGATAGACTTACCTCCACGTGGTGCTAGCTGGGCAACGTATACTCATACGGCAAAAATTCCATCAATGGGCAGTTGACTTCAAACTACCATGACCCCAAACTGGCAGTTGCTTTCTGACTTCAAACTACCATCACCCCACCGTAAACCGGCAGTTGACTTCTGACTTCAAACTACTATGGTCCGACTATAGTTGACTTCTGACTTCAAACTATCATCACCCCACTGCACTGGCATATTCGACTACTTTCACAGTACTCATCCCACCTTTGTTTCCCACCTTATCTACCTTCGTCTTTGATACACTCTTCTGTTCCATCCTGCACTGGTATATTCGACTACTTTCACAGTACTCATCCCACCTTTGTTTCCACCTTATCTACCTTCGTCTTTGATACACTCTTCTGTTCCCCCCCCCCAAACCTTCGTCTTTGATACACTCTTCTGTCTCCCCCCCCCCTTTTGAATTTTTTACCTTCCCCTCTGTGAAGACTGAAGTCAACTAAAGGGCTAAGGATAACAATCAAAACGCCTGCCATTTGATATAATAATAATTCAATCAAAACGCCTGCCATTTGATATAATAATAATAATAAAACATTTCAAATATGGACTTGACTTGCAAACAGTACTTAAATGATGCCGTTTTCTAATTCTTCACAATTCTATTTGTCAGGGGAATATGTGGATGCTTATTTCTACTTGGACGATTGTTGTGAATTCAATATTAAAATATTTATTTATTTATATCAAATGGCAGGTGTTTTGGTTATCATTAGCCCTTTAGTTGACTTCAGGCTTCACAGAGGGGAAGGAACATCAAAGTGCAAAAAAGTCGAGAGGAGGGGAACTGAAGAGTGTTTCAAAGAGGATGGTTGAAAATTTAGAAAAAAATGTGATGCATTACTGTGAAAGTAGTCGAATATGACATACAGTGGGGTCATGGTAGTTTGAAGTCAACTGCCAGGTAATTGACTTTGTTGCCGTATGAGCATACGTTGCCCAGGGTGCACCACGTGAAGGTAAGTCTATCGCACACCCCATCTTAAAATATCAGCTCCTATAGAGATAACCTTAAATTTTTAGTGTTTCCGGAGCAATGGCACTAACTAATGGAATATAATCTATTTTCTGGTTCAAACGAGAGGATGGATGGTGGAGGAATATTTTTGGTCTATGGTTGGATGAGCAGACGATATTTGCTACTTTCTCGAAAGACATATTTTGAAGAGACTCGATTTGACTCTGACGCTGAAATTGCACCTCCAGTTCAGATATGCTATGTTTTATCCGTCTATATGTCGTTTTTAATACGTAAAATGTCCCTCTGTCGGGCAAGTTGTGACCTTGAGGACATTAAACAAAGGAACAGTGACCTCGTGTGTGTGCACATTTTAAACTTCTTTCAATTTTACAAATACCCTTGATATTGTTTTTCAAAGAATCTATCATTTTTGAATCCAGACGCAGCCATCGATTAAATCATGACCCGTCGAGTATATTATTGATTAATTATGTGATCCCGGCTAACTTGGTGATCTGAAATCTACTCAGCGATCAAGGGAAATTGAATCTGGAAGCCTTAGGGCAAAAACGTAAAACCATAGGTACAGTCATTGGATACGTCTTCATCGATAAGGTAACACTATACCCAAGCTACTCTCGACTTCCCAGATATTTATTTATTTATTTATTTCAAATGGCAGGCTTTATGATATTTATCATTAGCCCTTAATCTTTGACTTCAGCTTCCCCCAAGAGGGGGGGGGGTACATTTATAGCAGTTAATTGATAGCAGTTCGTTAGCAGTCTTCTTGCTTCCCAGTATCTTTGGCTTTCCGTCCTTGTCTTTAGAGCTGGACACCGAATCAGGTGGGTCTTCTCCATTTCCTCCTGTGGGTTACATAGAGGGCATGTGGGTTGAGTGTATACTCCCAATCTGTGAAGGTGTTTTGCCAAGCAATCGTGTCCGGTACGTAGTCTAAACTCAGCAACGGCTTCGATTCTTGGCCAGTCGGGTATGTCGGACAGTGTCACTGTCCACTGTTTCTCCTTTGTTCGAGCTTTGAGTTCGTTGAACCTTGAGGTCTGGAATTCTCTCCTGATTAAGGCCTTCATTGTGTGGAAAGACATCGGCCGGTCCATGCATTCCAAAATCGTTGTCCCCTTCTTAGCAAGTGTGTCAGCAATCTCATTGCCTTTAATGCCACAGTGACCAGGAATCCATTGTAGGAC
>UZAE01013108.1:0-15640 GCA_900617975.1 Rodentolepis nana | reverse complement strand
CCCAATGCAGAGCAAGCATGTTAATGAATCGACTCTCTTTTGCATTTGAGTATTTGACGGTCAAGAGGCACTTTGAGATACCCGCCTTCAGTTAGTGGGTGGTGGTTATTTGTAATCACTGCATAAGATGTTATGTAATACGCTTTTTTTGCTATTGCTCTGCAATAGATCGCTGCCTTGTATTGCAATTTTCACGTGACATCGATGTAATTATATTAGCCTATATTTCATCGCCTTATGGCTATCAGGTTTTTTATTGCAAGAAATAAGGTGGGGCAAAAAAATGTTATGCGATTCAATTATAATTATCCTTTAATAAATGTACGAAATTATTGAGAAATGACTTTCTACTTTGAGAATCCCCAGTAAAGTAATTGGCTGTCATAGAAGGGCACTTAAAATGAAGTGTTTTGGGTAAATCGATTTGTCTATGATCGTTTGCCTACAATTCTTAAAGCAACCCGGAATTTCATTGTAGGGCTTTAAATTATGTATGACAGGTCCCGATCCTCTGCGTATCCACATTTAGGCCACTATCTCTCTCTCTCGTCATCCATGCATTTTTTACACCTTATATGTGTGGAACTCCATAAGTAGTAGTCACCCTTCCATTGCCACTTTGATGTGTCTCGTCGTTCTATTGGACCTAGTGGTGTGGCTTCTCGTACTAAGTGGCTCTCATTTCATTTTTAATGAATTCATATTAACCCATAAGTTGAAGAAATATGTAGCTTACCCCCTTTAACATCCAACCACACCCACGCGTATTTCACAGCAGACTGATGCCACCGATGTGATGAGATTTGGTGGCAAAAGGTGAAGGCTACATAGACACGTATTGAACATGTTTCAAACGGCAAAAGCGCGCTATCTATTACGGGTCGAGTACCAATGGTGGTTATTTTGAAAGAGGATCGTACGGTCCTGCAGGGCGCTAAAGGGTTGGAACTCATCTCTGCAGACCAGCTCTATCAACAGATTGAATTTAACCATTTTTTCCCGGTGGCTCTAGTTACATCTAGTGTTTGTTGCGATGACCTCATCAAAATGAAATATTAAACCATACTCCACTTTCTACACATAGGCAGAGTTTCTTAACCCCCCTTTCTTATTCTTTCGTCATTTTTAGGCTACTTCCAGGGTATGAACGATCTTCTCGCCGTTATCATGACAATTATCGAGGGTGAAGAGGATGCTTTCTGGTGTTTTGCTGGACTTCTTGAACTCATTGTACGTTTCTACCTTCTCTTGCTCTTTGCATTTTATTAGCCCCAACATTAGTCTCCACGCGATGATGATGATGATGGTGCTTATTCTTGAGATTTTATTAGCGAATGCATTTTCGAACGCGCAGTCGGGATCAACTTTACTTCCATTTTAAGACTGATCGTATTTCCACATGATGGATTTTTATGGTTTTGGAAAAATATCTTCCTTAATTGAGAGTTATTAGGTCTGCTATTCCACGCGGCATCCTTTTTTTGAAGTTTTATCATCTCACATCATCCTACTAAATGCTAATTTGCAAAATAGACGATCATGTGATGATAGATCCCGTCTTCTTTGTTTACTAAGATTCATATTGGACCCCCCCCCCCTGTGTCCTATTTTTGTGCGTTCTAGGACCCCCTCGATTTATTCTCCATGGGGTGCATACTTGGGCAATAATTTTTTTGCGTGTGACTGTTATTGATCGATGAGAGAAGATCGCACGAATCAAAATCATTGCTGGACGCCTATTTGTAGCCTCCGAATCCACAATTATCACTTGAAGTCGGCGACTAAAGAACGCGTGTATTCTAGGTCACTTCGTGTGTGATTCAGACTTGCCAGAATCGCATCTATTCACAAACATCTTTTACGGGCTGGGGTGATGAATAGAGTCGTCGGTGGTTAGAAGCTGGTCTGTCGAAATACTTTTATGGGGCTATTGATGACGCGAAATGTCACTTTCTCATCTGGAATTTTACCGCAAAATAGAGGGAATATCTAACTCTTTGACCTTGAACTTATTTGTGTTTATCACGTTGGAGCATTTTCCATTTGGCATCTTCAACTTCCCCCTTTAACTTGAAATTTGTTAGTAGTACTATTTACACTTTTAGTAGCATTAGCGGTCACAGTTTTGTAAATTGGATTTATTACTTTTCTGGCTATTTTGGAGGCTCTAAAGCTTACAACCCCCTGTTATTACTCCTCCTTACTTACTTATTTCCTTATGACACTTTCATCAAATAAAAAATTTTTAATACAGCAAAGAACTAAAATTTAAACCGAGTTGGTTCTGCACTCTTCTTATTTTGCACTTTCTGCATTTTAATAGAGAGAGTCGTCAAATGTCCAAATTGTTTAAAAGTACGTTATAAATGCATAGAGTAATAGATAATGCTTGTGGGTTAGTGTATAATTGTCATGAAACTTTATTTGATAATCTAGATTTTTGTGAAAAAGACGCTATTTTTAGAATTCTAATGTCTAAGTTCTTGATGTTCTGAAAAAAGAACAATGTGCTTGCTAAGTAAACAATTCCGTTCAATTTGCGAAAATCGATAAGTCAGGAGATTGCACTCTCGTGACATTGTTTTGCTCAAAATGCTAGAGCCACAATCCGTCCTTGGTTGTGCATTTGGCTCCGTAATTTGGGGCAAGATGCTTTTATCCTTCCACCTAGAAGGGTCTCATAATTTGATTTAACTCTGCCCATTAACCGGGTAGACTTTTGTAGTTCTTGTTGAGCGATTGATGTTTTTCCCGGTAGAGCCCAATGCATGCGCTATGATCGATCGGGGTTATGACCTGGGGGGGGGGGGTGAGGGAGTTGGGAGGTCAACCATTGGGGTTGGTGTTGTAGTAAAATTTCCCTCAGCAACAAATGATGCCAACTTTCACCTCTCGATCGGGTCTCCGATTGATGTCTCTAATTGTAGTTAAACTCAATAGCCAAGGCTCAGCTCAATCCAACGAGCTCTTATAACCTAGTCAGTTGGTTTCTACCACCCGATCACCCTCTTGCCAGATGACAGACACTCCGCGGGTTCCAATCATAAAAAATCTAGGTCATTTGAGGGCAGTTTTAATGTAAATTCATCCTTTGGATTCTACTGAAGTTGTTGGCAGCATTCAATGACTCATTCCTCTTTGTCTCGGTTTCAGTTTTCAGCTTGCCTTCTTGCCTAACGATTTCTCATTTTACGAGGCATTTTGATTTGAAGCAATGACTGAGAAGGTAGGAACTCCATTATTACTGAGGTCAGCACTGCATTCGAGTTCAGCTTGACTAGAATGCTCTGTTGCTAGACTCATCTGCTTGCACTTGACAGAGAGGATTCATCATTAGATACAGGCGGTTGCATCACTAAGATTGGAACCAAATCTTTACCCATGCACATGGGTTATCAAATGATGAAGGTTGATGATCATTGGGGCGTCACAAATCCATGTACCTTGAGAATGACGCAGTTTAATAATCTCACTCAGGCTGCTGATGCACTATGCAGACTGAAAGAAAGTACAAAAGAATGAAATTTCGTAAAAAATATTCAAGTTTAATCAGACTCAGACATTTGCCCAACAGACATGAATAGTCCAACAACTCATTGTTGCCAGTGCTAAACCTGACGACCATTCTTCTAACTCCACTTCCATAGTGCCCCCACGATTAGCGCTTCCTACTGCTAACTGGAGCACAGTTTTGTGGGGGCGGGGGGAGGTTGGGGGGGCGGGGGTCGGCATCATTATTTCTTTTACCTTTTAATAAGTACAAAATTCATCTTGTGTGGAGGCTTAGTGTGCTTTCGACAATTGGAGCCACTAGTCATTCTTTTATTGCTCTTTGATGGCCCTCTCGTTTAATACCACTCACCCCACCATCCTCCCACTGTTAGTGGATTACCGTAACATTCTGGCAAAGTAGTGGTTGAACCTTTAATCCTCTTTTTAGTGGAGGATTTAAGTAACACAGACACACTGCATTTACTTCGATCTGTTAAAGCTAAGTCGAATGGAGACCCAGAAACTCAGTCCCTTATTGGATCATACTCATCTATCTTCCAATTTTCTAACTTGACGTGTGCTTTGAACATCTTAATTTAGGGGCTGTTAGATGTGAACTTGGCCACCCCAGCCTAGTGCTGTGCGAACGTAAAACACGATGCTTGTTCACAAGGGAGGTTGCTTATTTCGAGGAATGAACAGTTGAATTTCTTTCCTGAGTTTTACAGGATCGATAGTGCTTACTCCATGGTGTAGTTATATTTGACCTTTTAGCTGTTCGTAGATATTTTGAAATCAAACTATCGGCTTAAAATGTACCAAAATCTCAAGTGAAGGGACTGTGTGGAGTGCCGCTTTAATGTCTTCTAAAGTATAGCCTGCAGATAAAACGTTGTCTAATTAAAGGCCATTAAGCTCTGAATGAATGGCCACTCGTCATAATGCTATTTCTATCTCTCCAGTGTGGGACGTGTGGTTGAATGTATCCGGATTTCAAGGCTCTCATTGGTCCACTGTTTTCCAATGTTACTCTAATTGGTTTACCATTTGTCGAGGTTTATTAGCTTAGCCTTGCTTACTTTCAATAATTCAGTAGCAATGTGATAAGTAACTCACCACCTACGGGTTAATTAGCAAGATATTTATTTATTTATATCAAATGACAGGCCTTATGATAGTTATCATTAGCCCTTTAGTTGACTTTGGCCTTCATAGAGGGGCGGAAGAACATCAAAGTCACAAAAAGTCGAGGGGAGGGGAACAGAAGAGTGGTTCACGGATGTGAAAGAGACAGACACAAGGGTAGAAAAAAGGGTGAGGTGAGTACTGTGAAAGTGGTAGGATATAACATGCAGTCGGGCCATTATGGTTTGAAGTCAGAAGTCAACTGCCGAATAATAGACTTTTTTGCCATGTGAGTATACGTTACCCAGGGTGCACCACGTGGAGGTTAGTCTATCGCGCACCCTTATCAGCAAGATGTAAAATGAGCCGTATTTACTCTCGATTGGGTTAATTAAAAATTCCTTTCGGATATCTAACTTGCTTATTGTGTTTTGGGAAATGGGAGGCTAAGTTCGTCTACGATCACGGTAACTGATTGGGTAATGCTGTTAGGACATTTTCAAAGTGATTTAATAGATTCAATAAGATGGAGATACGGAGTATCTCCCGAGTGTTTAAATAGTCACTGAGTACTGTTTTCTACCGTACAAACAGCTGTTTAATCATGCTTTTTATTAAAGGATTGGCATGTTAGTCGTCTAAAAGCGGGTCTTTTCAGTGTGACTTTAATTATTCTCGCTAGGACCCTTCTTCCGTATATTAATCGTTAGAAGCGGATTCGTGATGGGTTTTGGCCCTCTCATTCGTTTCGCGCTCTCTCCCTCCCTTGTAGAGTGCAATTCCGACAATTTTGGGGAATGTACTAAGTCTGTAATTCTGCTCTGCCCCATTCTATTGCATTGAATTTGCTATGCGTTTTATTTGTAAGGACATTTGTCATCATTATCCTTTCTGAAATGCTTATATCAAATGGCAGGCGTTTTGATAGTTATCAATAGCACTTTAGCTGACTTTGGGCTTCACAGAGGGAAAGAAACATCAAAGGGCAAAAGTCGAGAGGGGGGGGGGAACAGAAGGGTGTTTAAAAGATGTTAAAGAGGCAGACACAAAGGTAGAAAAAAGGTGAGGTGAGTACTGTGAAAGTAGTCGAATATGACATACAGCCAGGTCAATATAGTTTGAAGTGAGAAGTCAACTGCCGATTAATAGACTTTTCTTGCCGTATGAGAATACGTTGCCCAGGATACACCACGTGGAGGTAAGTCTATCGCACACCCCCCTTTGTGAAATATACACCTGAATGAAAATAAATGCTGATTAGCATTATTCCAACTCATGTGTGCTCATTTGCTTCCCTGTTCAGGCTGACAACTTTTCTGATGGACCGTCAAGTCTCTACAGTCAATTCCACAATCTCTTCAAACTAATTGAAATCCTAATGCCAAACTTTGCTCACTTTTTACGTAAGTAATCAACTTTTTTTCCCTATCGCATATACTTCCAAAATTATGTGTTTATTCATATTTTTGTTTGTTTGTTGAACCATCTTCAGGCGAAAAGGAGGCAACGTCGATGAGCTTTTGCTTCAAGTGGTTCCTCATTATCTTCAAGCGAGAGTTCTCCTACGATGATATCAAGATACTTTGGGAGGTGAGTGCCGGTGCTTTTTTGGCATGAAGCTATTCCCTTGTAATCGAAGTGGCTTCAATGAGCAGAGCAGAGCAGACAGCTCGATTGTCTCTCTCGTAGAAATATGTGTTTTGATCCTATAGATAAACTCGTCTTTTCCACAACCTCTTTCTTGTCACCGTGTTGTAGTAACGTTTAGTTGCTTTCCATGTCTCTTATGGCAATCGGAAGGTAGAAAGTCACTTCCTCTCATTCCGAACGTTTGCGAGATTGTGCCGGTGTGGTTGGTCATCCACATCACCGAATGTTCATCGATGAGTTAAGGTCTCATAACTACTTATTCATTAGACGAGCGCTCTAAGCACACTGTATTTTTGTAGTATACCTAACGGACTTATCTCACTAGCCATTATAAAAGCAAAAATGAATCATGGACGCAAACGATCGGTTTGAAGCTTGTCAGTGTGTCCATCAAATCCGACGTTAGATAAATTTTACCGCACTATGCCTCACTTGAGTTCTTAGAAGATTACTGTTGCTTGTCTTATGAATCTGGCACTCATTTACTAAAAGCAATCATATTTATCTATTTAGTAAATTGAGGTGTTACGTAGGCATTGTACGTGTGTGTATTCACCTCTTTTCAGTTTTCTTTTGTTTCGCCCTCTCTTTTAGACCCTCTTCAGTGGTGTTGCTCCCAAGAATTTCCACCTGCTCATTGCAGTGGCCATTTTTGATGCTGAGGCGGATTCTATCATGCGAACCTGCCAGGATATGAGTCAAATTCTGCAGGTAGGCACACACAATTGTTTTTTTCATCTATCATTAGATTTATTAATAATAATTGTCGTTAAGAGTAACTGGATTAGAGTTGCCCAATGGCTTTGAAATTGAATTGACTGTCACCGGTGCGATGGGGAGTGGGGGGGGGGTGTTAGAGCTCTATCCCAGTCACAACTAACTTTCCGTCTTATAATTTAAGAATGAATGGGTAGTAAATCTGTTTTGAATCGACTTTTCAAACAGAGGATAGAATGGGAAACAAATGTTTGAGATTTGATTGATTTTCTTATTTTTTATTTCCATGCGTCTGTTGATTCTATTTCTTAAAAAAAATACGATTGTTAATGCATGCAGCCTGAATGAATGGGCAATTGTCACTTGTAACAATTGAAAATCTTTGACCAACCATCTTTGGCAATTTCTAGTCCTGTTCTACAGGGGCTTTGCCACCACTTGTGATGAATAGGAAGTGAAATTGTCATTTGGTAGATTTGATTTTTACAAGGGAGCAAAATGAATGCTAATTAAGTCTAGAAATAATTTTTTTCGTGTCAATGAGAGAGACTTTCGGATTTGTATCCCGATGATGTCCTTGAAATGCATGCCTTGTTCCTTATTCCTAATTGCCTAGTTCTCCCTTTTTATCTTTTGGTTGATCTGCACTGATTGGGTTCAAGATATGACACTGGATCTATTTTAGGTCCAATTTTGGCTGTCATTCAAATCCCCCAAGCTAGAACAAAAAAGATTCTATCCTCTGTGCATTTGCTTTATAATTTCGAACTGCACATAAGTTATATTGTTGATAGAGTATGTACTTTTGGGTGCTTTCGTCCAAGGTAATGAAAAGCCACTCTACTCGTATATATGTCCATTTGTGAATGAGTTCTAGATTAACCCCTTTGAGACTAACTGAAAACTATGTCCACTCTTTGCAATGATTCTTTTTTTTCACATTAAATGCCACATTGATAACTACACTTGTGGAGATCTCTGGAAGTATTTAATTTGTGAATCCACTAGTCACACCATTCTTCCGACTTCTGAATTAGCGTAGATTAGGGCAGGCAGTTTAGTGATCCATGGATAGGCGTTATCTATCCTAGGCATCGTTGTTTAGCAGCAGGAAGCGCTAATTGTGTGGTACTATGGAAGTGGAGTTAATGAGTGGTCTTTAAATATGGTGCCGACAATAATGGGTTGTTGGGCTAATGCCTGAGTCTGATGAAGTCGCTTATCTCCAAGTGTGTTGGGGTGTTCTCACCAAATGTCATTTTTTTTCTGCACCTTCTTTATGCATAGTACATCAACAACCTGAGTGAGATGATCAATCTAAACAATGTTCTGAGTCGTGCTCAAGGCATCTTCAATCAGCTTTCGGAAGTTCGCGACTGTCTTCCCAATGAAGTAGCCGTTTTCCTCGGCTTCGCTCCTCCACCCTCATCCGGTCCTCCTGGCGATGGTCGCCATCGAAGTAGTGTTGACGAGGAAGGACTCCTAGCAACCTGCAATTTCTCCCTGGAATCTGCTTTTCCCTCTTCAAATAGCCCTCCCCTCAACGACAACGCTAATGACAAATCGATAAGCGCAGTGGAAGTTGGCGAAGACGCCACTAATTTGATGACGAATGCCCACACTATGGCAGAATCCTCTGGAGACCCATAGTAGTAGGGCTTTTTCGCTTGCCTGTCTGGTTGTACATAGATGAATACGCATTGGTGGGGTACTTTGAACGGTTACATATTTATCTCCTTGCTCCTCTTTTCGATACATGATAATGCTAATTGTCGCATTCTGATTTAATTAATTTAATAAATGGTCTACATTCTATTGCATCGGTTTTTTTAAATGTATACAACCACTTTGTTTGTGGAATAATGATGCTTATTGCACATTTCATGAGAAAGCATCAAAATATGGGGTGGGAATAGCTAATGCGTCCAATAAGTTGTGGAATGCGATTTGTGTCAGCTATAGGCGAATAATGAGGTGGGAGTATCGTGAGCTGACATTTGAATTATGGAGTGTTGAGCTGTCCAAGCGAGAGTATTCGCGTTTTGACGTCCATAATGTTCAACATTCACCATTTAACCCTCAAGTTCGTGGATACACGGAGCTTCATGATCAGGGTCTCGAATAGGCTCTATTTGTTGTTGATGTCGTGTCTATTTATCAATTTCCAAGGTTTTCATGAAAGTAGGACCAAGCCTTTGCAATTGTGCAATAAATATCTCATGATAAATTTTCAATGACACCAATTAAGCATAAATATCTCCATATGTGTGTGGGCACATCATGTTTGGCAGTTCCCTAACCTGTTTTACTTATTCATGAGCAGTTTTACAATACCAAGTAGTAGATAAAACGTTTGGAATGGCAAATTATTGTTCTCCAGTCGGGATGTGCGATAGACTTATCAACACGTGATGCACCCTGGGCAGCGTATTCACAAAGTCTATAAACCGTCAATTGACTTTTGACTTCAAACTACCATGGCACATTCCACCGCTTTCACAGTACTCACCTCATCTCACCCTTTTCGCTACCTTTGTGTCTGTTTCTTTGAGTCACTCTTCTATTCCTACCCCCTCCTGTCGACTTTTCGTGACTTTGATGTTCCTCCTCCCCTCTGTGAAAACTAAAGTCAACTAAAGCGCTTATGGCAACTACCATTAACGCTCTTCAGTCTCCTGAAGTTACCACCATTGTGAACCTCGACAGTTGGCCCGTGAGCTTTATGCTCTTCAGCTTTGCAGCATTATCAGTCAAATATTTTTAATTTGGTACAAAGTCAAAGAGAACAATGTGGCTCTGTTGACTTATTATGTGGTCATATTTTTTTGTTGAGGTGAAGGATCCAGGTCCTGACCGCATTTTCACTTCACATGCATTCATACATTATTGAAGTAAGAACCAATTAGCAGTATCTTGACATATCAAATGACCACAATTTGACGTACGCATGAAATTCTGCTAATTAAAGTATTTTGATAAATGCGTCATCTGTCAGCTTTCATTTAACGATTATTCAATTTTCAAGAATTTACGTTACTAACATTTTATAAGTAGAAAATATAAAATTCATTTGTTTATTAATAATCCACGGACCTTTATCGTTGCTAATTCTCCATTATTTTATGCCAAATATAAATCTGTGTATGCTTTCCTAGTGTCATTTTTTAATTATTTTTTGCATTAGTCATTCGAAATCAAAATAAATTATTTAACTCGGGATTGAGAAAATGAAGGTTTAAATATATTCCTATTTCAATTTTCAAGATGCGTTCGTTGTTTTATTTGGCACGTAGTTTCGAAGAATGAGGATTATTTATTTATTTATTATTTGTTCAAACCCATAATGATAGATTTCTTTTGAATTATTCTTTTTGAATTTCGTATCTTTACTAGATAAGAGAGAATTCGTCCGAATGAAGTGTCGAACCAAAGACATAATTTTCACTGGGGTATATCTGTTTCTGTGCCAATTTTCCTAGGGAATAATGAATGGAAATTTGGAAATTTTTTGTTTTGAAATGGGAATTTCCTCAAAGCTCCAATCCCTGTTTTGAAATATTTGTTTACAGAAAATTTTTCTCATGAAATATTTGTGAACTTTCTTTAGAGGCTTTAACGCCACGACAGGAAAGTAGAATTGCAATAGACGGTAAGTAATATTAATAGCATAGGTTCTTGCATAGTTCAACCAATGTGAACTCACATGAAAAGAAGCCTTCTGACTCATTTACCTTTAAGGAATGATCTATTGCATAATTCTAACTATATTTTCTGAATTAATTCCACTGACTACGAGAGAGGAATTGACTAAGCCGTTGAAAAGTCGAAGTCTGGGGAAAAGCATTTTCATTCATAAGTTTTTTGCAAAAATGTTTTTCACCAATATTTCAGGAGGCAAGTGGAAATGCTTTTTGCTCTATAGCAGGGTTTACCTGACTGGGGTTAATGACTCCAGTGAGACACGTTGGTGAGTCTTTTGTACCCGTCTTACAACTAAGCAACAAAATGAATCAAAGGAACTTACTTTCTGATGATCGGAGTACAATGGAGCTGATAATCTAGAAATTCGCTTACTGCAAGATTTTAGTACGAATTACATTCTTGAAACAGTAGAAAGCAATAATTTTCTGCTCTAAAAACCGTTGATAGCTAAGTAATTTCAGATTTCTGCCATTTACTTTCTCTATTTGCCTATTGATTTTTTTATCCTTATCCCATTGCCGTGAGTATGACTCATCCTTTGCCTTTAATCAATATATCGATTTGCTTTTTTATCCAACGTCCGTAAGCACTATTTCCCATTCGAATAGCTTTTCAGATTGCTAATCGTAAGGTTCGTGCATCTTCTCTGCTCTTCTCTTGAAAACCAGCCCCTCATCAACTCTGTCTTAATGCTTTCCTAAGACAGCAAAGTTTGTGTAGTCAATAAGTACAGTAGTTTAATTAAAGTTGGAGATAATATTGAGCAAACATTGAAAATGCGGAGTGCAATAACTTATTGTGCAGAAAGATGACAGTGAACGATTAAACCTACTAACTGTTCCACATGATGCCTTCAGGAATGCTGACCTGTTGCCCTCACCTTTTAACTGTCACAGGTTTTATATCGTGGAGCTAACTGAACCTTCATGCTTGAAAATAGAGACTACTAGTAAAAATGCTTAGTTATCTCATCTCCGCCACGTTAAAGTTGTAAACAGCGGAATATCATGTACACTCCTCTGACAACCCAACTATTGAAGGAAAGAAATTCCCAGCTCACCCTTCACTTCTCTCTCCCTCAGCTTCTTCTTCTTTGTGTATTATTTTTACTTAGAATTTTTTCCCTATTACCGTTGAAGACTCTTCACCCGACAAAGATTGTCGTCTAGTCATATCTTATAAAAAGGGGTTGTGCGATAGACTTACCTCCACGTGGTGCACCCTGGGCAACGCATACTCATACGGCAAAAAAAGTCTATAAATCGGAATTTGACTTCTGACTTCAACTTACCATGACCCCACTGTATGTCATATTCGACTACTTCTACAGTACTCACCTCACCTTTTTTCTACCATTTCTACCTTCGTCTTTGAAACACTCCCCCTTCCTCAATCTAGACTTTTTCACTTTGTTGTTCACTTCCCTCTGTGAAGCCTGAAGTCAACTAAAGGGCTAATGATAACCATCAAAACGCCTGCTATTTGATATAAATAAATAAATATCTTATAACAATAAAATTCATTCTTTGGTCAAACTGAATGTTATTAATTACTTCTTCACTTATTGCTTCATATTGATTTTACGCTTTGTTATTAATACGACAGCTTTATGGTTGCACAATAGCCATTATTACGGCTGAAGTCAGCTTCTACACATTAAAAAATGATCTGGTAATTGAGTGCCACCCACGGTAAAGAACCTGACTCTTGGACCATGTGCATCGACCTTTCTACTTCTATGTATACTCATACGGCAAAAAAGTCTATAAACCGGCAGTTGACTTCTGACTTCAAACTACCATCACCTCACTGTATGTCATATTCCACAACTTTCACAGTACTCACCTCACCTTTTTTCTATCTTTGTGTCTGTCTCTTTTACATCTTTGAAACACTTTTCTGTTCCCCCCCCCCCCCACTCTCGACTTTTTTCACTTTGATGTTCCTTCCCCTCTGTGAAGCCTAAAGTCAACAAAAGGGCTAATGATAACTACCAAAATGCCTGCCATTTGATATAAATAAATACTTCTAGAGTTCCATAAAGTTTGTGAGATAGCATATCAAATTTCTATTGAACTAAACAATTGAATTGAATTAGTTTCTCTGCTGCCTTCGCTCTTTATAAATTGATAAAAATTGAGTTCTAGCTTGGAAGACGCTGCCGTAAATGAAAAAGTCAACACTTTACACCTGAACATAGTGGATACAGAGTCAAGTGTGTTTGGTAAAGTTAAAAACATACCATCTAGATGATTCTGCTGGACTCTTTCACTAAACTATGAAAATAATGAATGCATTTTCCTAATATTTTTAAAATAAAGGGGAATTAAATATGTTCAGCAAGCTAAGAAATGTTTATTATTTATCTTTAAAACTATTAGAATGAAACAAAGGACTACACATTAGGATAAATATGACCCAACCAGATTCCATATGTCAAATTTCCTTCTTTATTTAATTTCACATCCAATTCAAAGTTTATATAATTTCTCTTTTTTAGCACTGTTTTTGGAAAATGTATTGTAAAAAACAATTAGTGGTTTGGAGAATGGATACCAATGCTCTATTGGAGCCTTTAACACAACAGCCTTTAAAGCTTTCGTTGTCAACAGCGCTTAAGAAGAACAATTAGGTAGATAAAATACTTTATGGATAAAATGGTAGGGTTTCAGTGTTTGAAAAAACTTATTTGAGGCGACATGTAACGGAGTTTCCATGGAATTATCATATGAGGTTAATATAAGGTTTTAATTTTGAAGCAATAATCAAATTCAAAGTTGATGGCGAATGAAGTGGTACCGATTTCTACAAGGAAATGTTTTTCCCAAATAGTAACTTTAATCGCGAAAAATGACAAATTCATATAAATTTACTATATGATCGCGCACACCCTGACTTTGTTTGATATTTCAAAAATGATGGAACAAATGCACCTCAAATGACAAGCAAGTTTGAATCACCGAGTCATAAATGTTAAAAAGGATTCAAAGAGCAAAACTTTATTGAAAATTCTGATTTAGAGATAACACCATAGTTGAATGTCAGGATTTATGGATCTAGAGGTACCGGAGCCAGTCGATTAAAAGTTGTCAGCACATCTTTTGTCAATCTATTACAAAACAAATAAAAGTTACATTACCGGAAAAGAAGACTACTAATAAGAAGCTGCATTGGATAAAACTAACCGCTTTGTGAGATGCCGGTAGAAATCTTGAGGAATGATCGTGACTCGAATTAAGTCATTTTCAGCAGCCTTGATCACTTCAGCAATTTTTTCATCAGGAAAGCCAATGACGTTTATTCCATTAATTTCACAAATTTGACTTCTTTTGATGACTCCATTATTTTCTGCACTGCTTTCATTAAGAATTTCGACGACTCCTCCTTTAACAATAAACATGCCCACTTGTCCCTGATCATTTCTCGTCAGATCAACAACGCGTTCCAGTGGTCTAAGTGAAAGCATATCGAAATGTAATAATCAGTAAAAAACAGAAACTGAAAGCTTAATGGGCAAAGAATTAAGTACCTGTCACGAATTATAAATGAAACTGCACGTAATTTCAAACTTAACGCATATTCATAAGCATCCTTTCCCTTCATTCCAGCAACATTCTTATCACCAATTCTTAAGATTTGATCACCAAATCGAAGTCCAACTTTAGCGGCAGGGGTGCCTGCCCTCACATGCGAAACAAATATTCCATTTTCAAAATTTCGAAGAGTCATTCCAAAATTGCACTTGCTTTTAATAATCAATTCGCGAACCTCCTGATTTACTGGGATGGGATCTCTGGGTTCGGGCGTTTTATTACCTGGTATAGCTATTCCCATAGTGTTAAAAAGGGTAGCACCATTTTCAGGCATAGGAAAATGAACTTTATCACCATTTTCATTGTTTTTGAGGTTATTCCAATCAAGACCCAAAAACGTATTGGATTTTTGTGAATCATTAGAATTATTTTTAGCATTTTCCTTGGCTGCAATGACTCCTTCAAGACTTGATTGAGCAGGCATTTTCGGATGCTAATGTTTTAGAATACTGATAAATATAAAAATATAGGATTAGTAAGCGAAAATATAAAACTAACATATTGAATCCCTTGACGTCAAATAATGATTCTAAATGTTGTAAAATTGCCATACACTGAAGGGCAAACATAAGAAAAATTTCACTTAGCTAAACAAAAAAAGACATTTTTGCAAAATAAAAATAATGAAAACATTAATTGGCTTTTTAAGTTCTTTGAATTAATAAACCGTCGGATTTTTTGTAGACCTGTGATATTAATCTTCTTGTAACTAATTCAATAAATTAATTTTAAAATAATTTAACCAAATGCTATACGCTACCTAACATTCATTATAGCATAAAGAGAGGTGCGCGATAGAATTACCTTCACGCGGTGCACCCTGGACAACGTATTTTCTTACGGCAAAAAAGTCTATCACTCGGCATTTGATTTGACTTCGATTTATCATGATTAATAACTTGAAAAAAGGCTATAAGAGAAATCGCCCTCGTCAGGGTGAACCGCAACGTCTTCAGATCCTCCAGTGGAATGCTGTGGGGATGTCACTGGACAAAAAGATCCAAGTACAGAAAATCCTACAAACCTATGATGTAGACATTTTCACAATTATGGAAGCAAACATTTCGGATGACAAACTAAAGTACTACCGATTCCCAGGTTACACCATGTACCTTCTATCTAAATACCGGCAAGTTTCAAATGGAATTCTAACTGGAGTAAAAGAAGGCCTCACCTCACAGTACGAACTAATCAAGAGTATGGGCTCGACACAAGACATATGTGAAATAATCAGATTAAATGTTTGGAAATGTCAAAACCACTTCAAGGTATATGCGGTCTATAATCCACCCCAGAATTGACCCAACTTTGACTTTCTGAACATCTCACACAAAACTATAGTAGTAGGAGACTTTAACGCC
>UZAE01013107.1:9367-26495 GCA_900617975.1 Rodentolepis nana | reverse complement strand
AAAGTCCATATCAGCGAGTTTGGAGACTCAATATTATTTTGAGTTTCTGAACCCAAACATCAACGAATGGACAATGATGGATGTAGCGTAGACTATTGCAACTGCATTGTAATGCAATTTTAAACCCGAGTCCGTGTTGAGCCGTTCTTGAAAATCTAATCTCGTTGTTGTACGTAGAACACGAAACGAAGAAAGAAATTTCTGAGAAGACCGAGAAAATCTCCAAAACACAATGGTCGTAATTATTATCTATAATCACTTCTTCGTCATTTGATTTCCTCAATTTTGCTGCTGATGCACTCGTAAAATTGGTGTTTTCCTATTCCATAAATCTATTGCCGTGAAATATATAACATAAATATATGTAAAAATATACAGATAGATATATAGATATAACGGAACAAAAGAGCTTACTAAGAAATATAGATTCAGGTAGTCGGAGAACCCATTATTTTTTTTGTTCGATTAATTGCTGCCAAACCGATTTGGATGCCTGCTCAGCAAAATACTTATTTCTCCAAAACTAATTTGAATTTTGAAAAATCCTCTCGTAGACATATTCTTGAAAAGTTAAACTATGAAAATATGCAAAAAAATTTGAAATTTTGTTCTAGATCAGAATACCCCTTTAAGGCACATCAAAATATTAGTAATTTTGAAAGAGAAGGTTCTCTTTTAACACGAGATAATCGTTCTCCTTCTGCGCAGCTAGAAACAGGTTGGGCATTGAAGATGGTGACATATGGAAATGAGAGTGAATTTTCAAAGACACAAGGCATGGCTGATCCTCATTCAGATTTTCTGATGGAACTTTGACAATCTTGCCGACTATACGACAATTTGCTTGAAAGGAAAGGCGTTGAGGAATTATAATGCTATTAGTGGATTGGCTTCAAGGATCCTCGATTTCGCAATTTAAGTTTTTGTTAAATCTAATAAGCATCAGATTTGCTGAAAATTCTCATGCTTGTTTGCAATCACTTACGTTAACACAGGAGTTAATGTGAGTCCTTTCAAAATCGGAAAATCAGGCAGGTTGGGCAGAAAGGAGAAGAACCAACTATTTCAAATTACATGAGCCAAATTTCCCTATCCTTTTCCCAAACTATGTTCTTTTAGGTGTGGCTACGTATCAGCTTGTTCTAACGTGCGCTGTATTTTTTTTTCAGCTAACGGACGTAAATGCAAGACATGATTAGTTGATCAATTATCGCGTTTTCCTCCTCTCCTTCCCGATTTGGGCAAATAGTTAGCTTTTAAGTATGATCCTCGGTTTCTATGCATATTATAATCCTCCCCAAGGAAATAGCAGGTACGCAAGGCAAGTTCCTTTCAAAAGGACAATTTCTTCATATTTTGTTAGATTGATTGCAATTGCCATAATAAATATGCTACATACAGAAGCTTTATTATTTATGCGTCCTAGATAACTTTGCATAAATAAACAAAGTAACTCTCACTTAGTAAATTGCCCAGTTGCACTTTTAAATAAACTGAAAGAAATCCATTACTGAAATATATTTTCATCTAAGCAAATTTTTAATTTAACAAGAAGGCAGAACAAAACTGAGGCTTTCTCTCTTGAGCAAGCACTTTATCGTAGAAGCAATCCAATGACACCAACGATTTCTTGAGGGGCAAATTTAAACATGTTTAAATTTTGCTAAATCCAAAAATTGCACTTTGCTTGTTTAACTGGTTGAATAGCTAATTTAATTATTATATTTCATTTCCGAAATAAATTTTTCTTGTATGTGGGCAGAGTAGTGATGATATTTTCATCTCTAGTGCATTGCTCCACGAATAAGCCTTGACTAATTCCCTGTAATCTCCTTGGCAAGCCCCCCCCCCTCCCCTCCAATAACACTGAGGAAACCGACATTCGATGCGGAACACGTTTATTTGGGATGTATCTGTCACTGAGCTGCGTCATTTAAATAACACGATTTGTTTGTTAAACATCACAGCGATTAGTGATTGGTTCCTAACTGTCAGGTCTCTGCGCTCATGACCGCACTTGCTCACCAGGTGACAACGCACCTTAGAGTCTGTCTGAGTGCCATAGTAACGTTGTACGTCCCCTCACACATCTTAAGCATTTCAGGAAATTTGATTTTTCCACGCTAACTATAAAGAGCTATTGGCAAATTAATGTATTTACGTCATTTATAGTGTTTTAAAGTATTAAGTAAAAGATTTATTACAAATAGAAACAACTCAATATGCACCAAGATTTAATTTCCTAGTGTTTTATGACAGTTGTTTGATACTTTTTTTCTACCAACTGTTTATGAAATTTTTCCATGTATATAATATTTCTAAAGTGCCCATGTAGGCTGAATTTTACTAATGCTTATATACCTCTATGGTCTTAAAATTTAAATTTCTAAATAAATAAATTGAGATAAATAAATAAAAATAAAAAATTGAGTTCTCTAACTGTCACTTCAACTGGTTTTCCCCTTATTAAGATATTTTACTTAATCATTTCGTCTCAATCTATTTCACTTTTATGTAGACAAATTAAAGCTAGAGAAGTTATCTTCAAAAAATTTTCAAAAAACATTCTTCCAAAAGTAGCTTTGGTAGATCTCCCTAGAAGCGATAGATAATATAGAAGTGTTTTCACAATGCCACTTCATTTTAAATATTCATTTATTGATTCACCAAAATAAAATCATTTACATACCGTCACAGCATTTTAGACCAATACGTTTCGTAATTCGTTCTCGTGTGTTTACGGGTCTCTATGCTCACCTTTGGCGGTTAATAGTTTGATACAGTGTCCTGCAACTAATTTCTTCCATAATCAATCTACTCTACTACAAGAAATCGCATTGTTCGTTGGATTCTGGAACCCATTTTATCTAATTTAAGCAGACAATCACTGCTGTTAAATGAATTCATTAATAATCAATTCACTTTGACTGCTTCGAACTCAAATTTAGCTTGCTAATGTTTAGTTTAATTTTCAGTTAACTTCCTTTTTTTTAAAGGCGAATTCTAAGTAAATAAATAAGTTATAAGGCATTCGATGTTATTCCTTCAAAGATGTTTACCCCTTTCCAGTGAACCCAAATGCAATCAACACTGACATATTTATTTGTAAAAAAATCTTCTTCCGTTTTGAATGAGCTTGTTCGGTCTATTTTATATGATTTCAAACATTTATTCCTGTAGAATGTGGTTGGCTTTTGTATAATATGTGATTTCTTTTATCTGCGCTACTTAAGATGTGCTATGCAAGTGTTGATTGGCGAAAGGCTCTGTCTAAATAAGGCAACATCTACGTGCAGCGCTATGATTGCCTAGATTTCCACTCCACTACAATGGCGACCGACGCACACAATACCAAGAAAAGTACCAAAGTAGTAATAGCACACACTAAAGTTGTGCACGCTTCATCTTTCACGTTCGCAATGCGCAATCGATTGCTCTATCACATCCATGACCTTCCTGACCTGCCTATGCGCACGCCTGTCAGCAAATCTTCCTCCAATTGGCTCACTGAGGTGCGCATATGTGTGCAGGGGTGGGGACCATGGACCCATCCCAGGGAATCTGGAATGGTGCGTGCACGTTGAGGGGAGAACACCGCACCTCGTTGCCATGTTTTTTGCTAGGGCCAGCATGGGCTGCGATGGGTTGAACTGCCAAGCGATCAATGCTTTATGTAGGCACGCATTTAAAACTAGTGTTCTATATGTTCATGTTAAGGGACCTATGGAAACACGCTGGTGCGGGGGTGCTGGGTGCGGAGTAGACTGTGGATACATCAGGCTACTAAAATTGTTGTCTAGGTAGAAGCGTTAGAGACAGTGGTTGCAGTAGAAGCCTGCAGAAGAGACCCACAGCTTGGATAAGAGTGGTTCCACTCCATTTTCCCACTCACACATATAATTCGCCTGATTTCCATTAAGGTGTCTTGCGGAGTCTTTCCTACCCTTGTTCATGCAACTCATTTACAACCTCTGGAATTTGAAAATAGTCCAGTTCTGTAAACTCTACTAAACATGGAGAATGCTCATTGCCGTAAGGTTGAAGACGTTCTCGCCTATTTCAATGTGGATGAAGAGACAGGGTTGTCTGACGAGCAAATCAAACGACAGACTGAAAAACACGGTCTAAATGGTAAGGATCGTTAGCTGAAATATGTATTAAAATAGCAAAAATAATATTTAACCGAGTTAATAATATTTTGGTAGGCAATATATTTTCGACATCATACATATATAGTAGCAGAGTAGGACATTTAAGAAGCCAGAGTTTTAGCTGCGATATTGCTAAATCAATTTCATATTGATGCCTTATTTATAAAAAAATTGTCATAATGTTGGTGTTAAAAATGGAATCGTAGGAGTAATATTATAATTTGTCATTCAGTGAAAAATCTATAGAAAATATTTTCATTTAATTTTTCTTACTTATGGGATCTAATTTGAAATTACATTTCAAACGGTTTGGAAGTTATCCATTGCCGTTATTCAGGAACATGGTAAATCATAATATGAAAAGGCTCCACTGACTATTAATTATGAATTTAACACCAAAATACCAATTGATCTATTTACTGATTTGCTTTTTTCATTGCTTTCAGAACTGCCTGCTGAAGAAGGTAAGCAGAATAATCAATAATTTTCAATGTTATTTTACCACTTAAGTAAAGTCATTCCAAATGCGCTGGGTATTTACATACTTCACATTTCATTAACTATCTTCCATTTTGTAGCCAAGTCCATTTGGGAGCTGATTTTTGAGCAATTCGATGATCTTCTCGTCAAAATCCTTCTCCTTGCCGCAGTTATTTCTTTCGTAAGCTTTTAGTTTCCTTATCTTCGATTTTCCCATTTGTAGTCGGCCTTGAAATAATTTTATTTTGATCGACATTAACCTCTGAAAGTTTTTCCTTCTGCATTAAGAATCTGCCATCCAATTTAACTTCGCCTTTTAAAGGTTGATTACACTCTAGATTTCATGAAGCTTTAATTAGGAATAATATTTCAAGTGCATTAAGAGAAAATGCTGACAAATAATTAAAAACCCCTGCGCTCGCCAGCAGCAGCAGCTTCATTTCTTTCCTCCATGCATACTTTTATTCCAGCTTTGGTTGCGGGGTTGAATGGCTTCCCGCTTATACAGTAGAATCGCTATGAAGGCACTTACTTCCCAGGCATAATCAGAAGACATTCAAAAAATATTCCTGTTCTCAGAATTTTTATGAATTCTGTTCTGGCTTTTTATTTCTAACTTCACTGGATTTCTCTACAGTTATTTTTTCTTCGTTTTACAATTAGGTATTGGCTTTATTCGAGGAGGATGATGACTCAATCACCGCTTTTGTAGAACCTTTCGTCATTTTGCTTATTCTTGTCGCCAACGCGGTGGTCGGTGTTTGGCAGGTGAGTTGAACACAATTTCTCATTGGTTGAATTGCTAGGTTAATCAGGTCGTAATTGATACTTCGCATTTCAGATAAACTACTTCATACTAATTGTACACATCCTAAAATAAATGTACACTACAGTTATGCACGTTTAGGCCCAAATTTTCAAACCAATTTCTTTCGTGTTACTTCCTGCATGAAGTATAATTGCCTCCAGATGACTGCAAGTTGAAACAGTTCCACACACCACACACATGGAAATAATGAATGGTAGAAATAGATGCAATAAGTTTGATGTAGTCTAAACACACTCGGGGGAAAGGAAGATTGAATGTGTTTACTTATACCATTAAATAATCTTAAAAGTGCAACTAAGAGGCAAAATTCGGACTAATCCGAGATTATTTTGATTGAGCGGGCGTATTAGCTTAGTTTAATGCATCTTTTTTTGCACACTACATTTTCTAGGAAAGAAATGCCGAGTCAGCCATTGAAGCTTTGAAAGAATATGAACCTGAAATCGCCAAGGTCTACCGAAAAAATCACCATGGTATTCAACGGATCAAAGCTGTCAATTTGGTCCCTGGTGACATTGTTGAAGTATCTGGTGGGTTCTCGAAAAAAATAGCCTTAATGCCAAAATTTATTTGTACTTTTATTGTTATTGGAACATATGAAGGGGGTAATTTGGTTGAAAAGATCTAATTATGGGTAGCTACAAAATAGTCACTTAAAGATTTAGCTGGTAGGAGGAGAGTAAGGCGTTACCTTACAGGAATGATTATTCTTTTGTTTAAATTTTGGGAAAACGTTTCATATAATAATATTTAACGAATCAAAGCTAAATTTAAGCAACAGCATCTTTGGGGTTTTAGGAGTGTGGTTATACTTGATTATTGGTTATGTTGATTGAGCGAATAGAGACATCATCTCACTAAAGGTTAACCTATTCTCATAACCGAAATTGATGAGTCTTTTTCGTTACTTTTCATATCAGAATTTCCGTTAGCATCTTGCTAAATGAAGCTCTATATTTCAATAAGAATAGTAAAGTAATAAGATTTGTTTAGCTCCTTTGATTGACTTTGGTGAAAGTAGAATTATAATAAAATCGAGATAAACGCTAATATCTTATATTCGCCAGATTCAGCAAATCAATTAAATTCATGGTGCATGAAAACGGAAAATTGCTTAATGCATTTCATGGTGAATGCTTTGAGTACAAATCTGCAAGCCAGATATGGGCAGTTTAAACGCTGGGATTTATTTTTTTTTCAAAACTCTACTAGGCCCTAAAGACCGCTATATGTGAAAGTTGACCTGATTTGGGAATGACCTTAACTTCCGCAAGCATCCAACAAAAATGAAAGATGCACGGTCGTTTCAATCATACATTTTCTTACACATGCAAAAGCACTTTTACCTGAAGTATGAAATATGAAAAGGTGAAATATTCTCGTTTCTACATTGTAGTTGGTGATAAGGTTCCTGCTGATGTACGTATTACGAAGATCTTCAGTACGACAATGCGCGTTGATCAGTCCATCTTGACTGGAGAGTCAGTTTCAGTGTTGAAAATGACTGAAGAGGTTCCCGATCCCCGTGCAGTTAACCAAGATAAGAAGAACTTACTTTTCAGTGGTACCAACATCGCTTCTGGAAAATGCCGTGGCGTTGTTGTTGGAACTGGTCTCTCCACTGAAATCGGTAAAATCCGTAACCAAATGATGGACACCGAGCAGGACAAGACACCTCTTCAGCAGAAACTTGATGAATTCGGCCAGCAACTATCAAAGGTGATTTCCATCATCTGTATTGCTGTCTGGGCTATTAATATTGGTCACTTCAATGATCCAGCTCATGGTGGATCATGGATGCGCGGAGCAATCTACTACTTCAAGATCGCTGTGGCCCTTGCTGTCGCAGCCATTCCTGAAGGTTTACCTGCTGTCATTACAACTTGCCTTGCACTGGGTACCCGACGTATGGCAGCAAAGAATGCTATTGTCCGTTCCTTGCCTTCTGTCGAGACCCTGGGTTGCACCAGTGTTATCTGCTCAGATAAGACAGGAACTCTAACCACCAACCAAATGAGCGTCTGTCGTGCTTTTATCTTCAACCAAGCTGATGAGAACAACATTTCGACCCTCCAGTTCGAAATAACTGGTTCCAAATACGCCCCAGAGGGAGAAGTGTATGTCTAGTCTTTACATACTTTAAAACATGAATGGTACACTATCTAATTCACTATTTTATAGCTTCCTCAACGGTCAACGTGTTAAGTGTGGTGAATACGAAGGTTTAATCGAGTTGGCCAACATCTGCGCAATGTGTAATGACTCAGCTGTGGACTACAATGAGACAAAGAACATCTATGAGAAAGTTGGTGAGGCTACAGAGACAGCCCTTTGCGTCTTTGTTGAGAAAATGAATGTCTACAATGTATCCAAACTTGGCCTTTCCAAAAAGGATGTTGGAATGGTTTGTAATCACAATATTCAAGAGATGTGGGAGAAGCTCTTCACTCTTGAATTCTCACGTGATCGTAAATCCATGTCCGCTTTTGTCACTCCAAAGGGAAAGTCTTCCAATCAATATCCTGTTGGGGGAGTAAGTACTGCCTCAGGTCCGGGTCCAAGAATGTTTGTCAAAGGTGCTCCTGAAGGTGTGCTGGATCGATGCACATTTGTGCGTGTTGGAAACAAGAAGGTTGCTATGACACCACAAATCAAGGCAGAAATCGTCAAACTCACTGCTGCCTACGGAACTGGACGTGACACTCTGCGTTGCTTGGCACTGGCTACTTGTGACGCACCAATCCCCAAGGAACAAATGGATCTTGAGGACTCTACCAAGTTTAAGAAATATGAGGTCGGTTAATCTTATTTCTAAAGCAAATGACAAGGTATTCAGTTTTCATATTGCCTATATGGAAAGCAATTTTAATTTCTTCAATTTATCAAATTTTAAACTAACGCAAGTAATTGAACTTTCGAATGAAATGGAAAATTGACTGAATCCATCAAACTACTTCTTATCTCTTTTTTTATATCATACCATCAACTTTACTTTGAAATTTACAGTCTTTGTTTATTTGATAATGAGAAATAAATAAATGTAGCCTAAATAAAAATACAGGTTAAAACAAAGTTGATTATAATTTATTTCTCATAGACCAACTTGACCTTCGTCGGTGTAGTTGGTATGCTCGATCCTCCTCGTACCGAAGTTTACGACAGTATCATGAAGTGTCGTCATGCTGGTATTCGTGTTATCGTCATCACTGGCGACAACAAGGCAACCGCTGAAGCCATCTGTCGTCGGATTGGTGTCTTCTCTGAAGATGAGCCTACCACTGGCAAATCCTTTACCGGTCGTGAATTCGATGATCTCACATATGAAGAACAACGCGAGGCCGTTCGACATGCTAGGCTCTTTGCTCGTGTCGAACCAGCACATAAGAGCAAAATTGTCGAATTCTTGCAAGCTGATGGCGAAGTTTCGGCTATGGTATGTCTACTCATATCGAATAAGTAGCAAATTTAATAAACTAAATGGCATATTTTGTCTCATTATAGACTGGTGACGGTGTGAATGATGCTCCAGCTCTAAAGAAGGCTGAAATTGGTATTGCTATGGGTAGTGGAACAGCTGTAGCCAAATCTGCATCTGAAATGGTTCTGGCCGATGACAACTTCTCAACAATCGTTTCTGCTGTCGAAGAAGGCCGTGCTATCTACAGTAACATGAAGCAGTTCATTCGTTATCTCATCTCTTCCAATGTTGGTGAAGGTAAGATATTTCGTCAAGGCTTTTGAAAGAAAATCTACAATTTTTTTGCACCAAGAGTAGTATGACATGACAATTTTATGACAGTCCAAACTGGAATGAAGCTTCTGAAGCAAGCCATAATAACGTATTGCGTAGTTCCGACAATATTTTCCATTGCCAATCGAGATGCTCTCAGTATTAAGCTTTTATTATCGTTCTAAATTCAACCACCCCATGCAGCTAAACTACTAGCAAAAATCTACTCAAAGTTAGAAAATGATTGGACAACTAGCTACATTTGATTGAGTTATTACCGAAAGTGGCTGTTTAAAAAGTTCATTTAATAGAGCAACAAGAAGACACCGAAATATATTCCATCATGCAAAGTTAAAAAAGTATACCTTAAGCTACTAATAGGGCCTGATAAAGGAGAGGGGGTATATGAATGGTTGGCTAATTGACAGGGGCGTCCTTACGTCGGATACACATATGATTTATTAAATTAGTTTAACGGTGGTCGGAGTTTAGGCATCTTCTTTATTGGTCTAAATATGGACAAATTACGAATGTCTGTTACAAACCTTAAATGACCTCCTAATTCACCCCTCTTTATCTCACAGTTGTTAGCATCTTCCTAACTGCTGCCTTGGGTCTACCAGAAGCTCTAATTCCAGTCCAGTTATTGTGGGTCAACTTGGTCACCGACGGTTTCCCAGCCACAGCTTTGGGCTTCAATCCACCTGATTTGGACATCATGAGCCGTCCACCACGAAGTACCTCAGATCCCCTCATCTCAGGCTGGCTTTTCTTCCGCTACTTAGCTATTGGTGGTTATGTCGGCTGCGCAACTGTCGGCTCTGCTGCTTGGTGGTTCCTGATTTACAATAAGGGTCCTCAACTCAACTACTATCAACTTGTAAGTAGCCTCTATTTTACATTTCAACTAATTTCAAAGACAAAGGAGCACTATTGTGGAACTAGTTATAATAAAAAGATAGCGAGAACCTCGTAATGGAAATAAGTATTTAAATATTCTGAGGTGACCACCCATTTAGGAGGCCTGAGAATTATGAAGTTTTAAGCACTCTTTCACAGTTATTTACTCTCCTTCAACGCCAAATGGACATCAATTAACCAGTTGAATGAGTTTTAAAATAAGTTGTTTACTGCAACACTTTGGGCTAATTTTTGATATCCAAGCTAAATAGGCTGTGGATGAAAAGTAGAACGATTGTGCAAATTAGGCCTCAACACATTACTTACTAATTTCTCTCTAGCACTAAATTTTGAGTGCCACAGAAAGGGGTGTTTAAGGGAAACTGTTATTAATTTGTTTCCACAGTGCGAGAATACAGGGGGAGAATTTTATTGAAAAATTCATTAATGAAGGAATACATTTGAACATGCAAAGTTACTAGTGGATGAGCAAACTGAAGTTATTCAAAACCCATGCATTTAATAAGAGGAAGAAAGGATCAAAATGAAGAATTTAAATTGAACCATCGACGGGTGTACCACTTAAACATAGGACACGAGAACTGAAAATAGTGAATGAAATGGTACAATTGGAAAAATTTTTGGACAGCGAGACAATTAGTAAGACATGTCTACGAATGAACACAATTCAGCAAAAACAACTGCTTAAGGGGAATAGATCATGTCTTTTCCAAATTATAGTAGAGACATGTTAGACTGCGACTTTCTAGAAGCCCTAGTCTAATAGCAGTGACAATAGAATGATAATAATTGTACATGATAACTCCTTACATAGACCCATCACATGCAATGCTTGGCAGAGCATGACAACTTCCACGGCATAGACTGTCATATCTTCGAGAATCCAAAGCCCATGACCATGGCTTTATCAGTCTTAGTCTTGGTCGAAATGCTCAATGCCATGAACAGGTAAAAAACCAACCACAGCGTACATATCTAAGAGTAGCATGTTCTTTTCCTTGTTACCCCCAAATATAGACGCATCAGTCACAATGCTTGGCCCAAGAGAGTCGATTCAAGGGAATCGATTGCTTAATCTTCGGGCACCCCAAACCCATGACTATGGCTCTTTCCGTGCTTGTAATGGTAGAAATGCTCAACGCAATGAACAGGTGAGTAGGCCGCATAAAACCAAGACATAGGTAGTCCATGCTATGCCGTAAACGCAGTGGTTGTTTGCATGGCAGGAAGATTCTCCCCTTTCTGTATCCCATTCGTTTCTCCCTTCACCCTTTTATCTCTCTTCTTCGAGCTTTCATGCAACCAGTGAACCAAGGGGCTCCTAGGGTAGTGTGGCGATTTCATTCTCATAGTTCCTTCTAAGTTCTTCCTTAACATGTTGGTGGCCCTCACAAATATAGGGACCTTCTAGAATTAATGATATCAAAACAAAATTGAGCGCCATTACCTAGTGGAGCCCTTTGTGCAAATGCTCTTAACCACCAGTGTCTTATGAGGCTGCCACCTAAAGTTTTTAAATAAAAAAGCCCCTTTGGTTGACTGGGAACGTGGAGCTGCGGAAAGAGGATAAAGGTGGAGTTTGAGACCAGGATGGTGGGGTGAATGAATATGAGACTTCCTGTCTTCAAACCGCCTTGCTAATATCACTACGGTAAAATGACTTAGGTGGCGGCCTACTCAAGCTGTGTGGTTAGCATGCTGAGCATTTCACACACTTTGCAATCCTCCTGCCTTCCTTGCCTTTCCCATTATGGCTCTCTTGCATGAAGCGTCAATTCTCATCAGATGATTGTTCATTAAATGACCTCCATCCGTTTAGTCTCTCTGAGAACCAATCGCTTCTCGTGATGCCACCATGGACCAATTACTGGCTTCTTGGTGCTATGATAATGAGCATCGGTCTCCATTTCTTCATTCTTGAAGTCGACTTTCTAGCGGTTTGTCGATTCGCAAACTATTTAATTTTTATTTCACTTGTTAGAACATACTTGAAATGTATTACTTTACTCTTTCAGAATGTCTTTCAGCTGACGCCACTATCGTTGGAAGAATGGATTGTTGTGATTGAGTTCTCACTGCCGGTCATCTTTATTGATGAAATATTGAAGCTTATAGCTCGAAAGTTTACTGATGGTGAGAAATTTGTTTGTAAAAATTTAAATCAAGTTTAACTAGGCACAACTCACTATTCCTTACACGTTGATTCTTTTAGTGCCACTGACTGTGAGTGACCCTTACAAGTAAATGGCGGTGTCTGCAGATAATAAAATAATTATCCCGAAATGCCTCCACTATCAACCGTTATATGTCTTCCCCAATCACACTTCTAGGATAGCGACACCAAGTAACCCAATACCAAATATTTCCTGAAAATGCTACACGAGTCATCTCCAATTGGTTAATGAGATACCCTCTCCTGTAACTCTAGTTTATTTAATTGGGTGGGCGTTATGGTGTCTCACTTCCTATTGGATGATCTTTCGATATCGCCACCAATCCGAGCTTTCCCTTCATCCTGCTAACTCTTTTTATGTCTCAACTTCTTTCATCTGTTTCGCTCAACCACCAACTTCTAATTCTCTTTATACCTTTCATCTTTGTCCTCTTCCTCTTGTAAAGTTACAACAACCCAGTCTCTTCAAAGTGTTTATTAGCTTTAGCTTTAAACATTAAGAAGACTTATTTTCCTGCTTCTTAAATCTTTCGCCGCTATTCGCTATAGTATTTCGAATTCTTCA
Source organism: Rodentolepis nana (assembly GCA_900617975.1). Lineage (NCBI taxonomy): Eukaryota > Metazoa > Platyhelminthes > Cestoda > Cyclophyllidea > Hymenolepididae > Rodentolepis > Rodentolepis nana. The sequence continues at coordinate 13,646 of UZAE01013107.1, read as the reverse complement.
AAATGAAGCGAATAAAAGACAGATGAGAATAAATGCAAATAAATAAATATATATACATATGCATAGACAAAATTATCAGTGTTACGGTTTCATGCAATTAGACGGAGCGCCATATTCAAACTCCTTGACATTAGCTAGATAAGTGAGTTTGTTAATACCAAATCCTTCGCACGCTCCTTCTTTCCACCTTCACAGTCTTTAGTCGTTTCAGCAGATGAATCAAATTTTACCCCCCTGTCCTTTAGCTTAAAACAACGGCATACACTGCCCTATCGTTTTCTCACCATTTCTCATGCTCTGTTTCGCCTTCTCTCTGTCTTTATCTCTCCAATTCTTATCTATATACCCTCTCTATGTGCAGTGCAGTCAGCTACGAATCGAAGAAAAAGGTTTAAAAAGAGTTCTGTCTTCTTAACCTCTTTCCTTTCTTCCAGAATGCTTGCCCTTATACGAAACACACCTCCTTCAAAGCGGTTACTAATGCTGGGCGTTCTTACTGTTACTTCAATAAGTACGCGTGAGTTAACAGGTGCAAGATAAAGGTGGCCCATAAGATGGAACGTATTCAACAATGTAAGAGCGTTAGGGGACCCGGCTTAAAGGCGTAAATGAGCTTGCATATTTCTTGAACACTAGCTGATCGATTTTTTGAAACTGTAGCTATCTACCAACAGGATGCATAGAATTTACAAATGAGTGTATTCCTATTAATCACTAAAATAACCAAAAGAAACCCAGAAAGCAATAATAGTACGAGATTGCAGCAATGGTCTGATATGCTTAACATTCACACAAAGCGATGAGCCCACGATTTAATACTTTAAAATTATTTAAACTTTGTGGAGTAATTAATACGATATTGTTTGCTTTGTTTTTCATGAATGGAAATTATTTACCTTATCCAACACCTGGGGACGAAGTTGTCTGCTCGATCATTTTGGGTGTTGGAAACATCTCGATCATTTTTCGAGGTCTTGTGAAGTGTTCAGAGCATTGGGCAGGCTGATGAATACTCTAGGTCTCCGGAGTTTTCGGGTTTCCACTGCCTCCTACACCAATGGCATGAGAAGTTCTCTTCACATTGACAAAGAGTAGAAGAGAAGTTGGAACATCTCTGGACACGATGGCTCTTGGTACACTCTGATCGGCGAATAACTGGTGGAAACTCCTAATAATGGCAGCAAGTTAATATGACTTCACCAGGGTAAAATAAGGTCTTCCTTGCATAGATACAGAACGAATAAGTGCATGGACGATACCACTGAGTACATGAGATTCATTACTTGTACTGAATGATAGTTGTGATATCATGTCAACATTGGTTACCTCAAGAGTGTTGGAGTAGAAAGCAAATTAGATAATGTTGCATCAATTGAAAGAAGACAAGTTTCAGTATAGTTGGAAGAAACAGTGGTATTAGATGTGTTAGTGACACTAGGATACATTTTGATTTTTTCTATTTATATTAGCTTTCAAGCAATTTAGAAAGTATTTCGAAATCTGCTGTTTGTTGAGAAATTGAAGGCTTTTAGCTGTTGGTACTGTAAAATCGCCAATGGCGGTAGTTAAAATGTGTTCACCTTCGTTGGCAATTCGATGAAGGTCAAAATATAAACATAAACTACAGATCTCAATAATAACACGGAATTATCGAAATAATAGGCATTGCTCACAAATTTGTGCCCATTAAGGAACCTTTAATTTATCACTTTCTTCAAAATTTTATACCGATCTTGTAAAATCGTTAACAGTAAATCATTAGTTTATTTTTAATTTGATAAAGGTCATTCATGTAAGCCAAAATTATTGACTTTGGAATCTCCAACAATTCCATCAGGTTCATTCCGATCTACTTTTGAATTTTCCCTCGATTTCATCAGCACAATGATAACGAAAATAGTATTATTGAAAACAATCGGTGTATGTAATTTCTTAAGTCTTTGAAAATGGAGTAAATTCTTCCAATTTGTAACTTAAATTAAACTGTTCACGTTGAAGAAATCGATCGAGATTAACTCAGTAATCCATTTGCACAATATCATTCCATCACATCTGATAAAGTCTTCACAAGCTTGGTGCTAGTGGTTGCACTTTGGTCTTTGCTTTTACTCACAAGTGCGAAGTAAACTGGTAATCATTTCGCTCAGTTGTTCACATAGCCTTTGTTGAGGTTTGTTTCATCTGCGCTTTCAGTGAAGCTCTGCATACCCATGGGATTCGATCTGATTTCCTCCAGGTCTTTTTTCCAAGTCTCCAGTAAAAATATATGGGCAAAAATTCAAATCTCATTGCCTGCAAACTTGCAATTTTAGAAGGTCATAAAGATAAAGCTACTTCTACCACTACTTCTACTGTTGACAACAATAATAATGATAATATCACGTAACGAATAAAATGAGCAATTTGACTAACACTTATCGCTTCAAATATCGATTAGATTATGCGCAGAGTGGGAGAAATTAACTGCCCACACAAAATTTAAGTGAACAGGCCATAACAAACTGGCTAAGTAAATATCAAAGGAACTATTTCCTCTTTGGAAAGATTCGATGAATTAAGGACAGCGACTTTACCAACGCCCTCTCGATCATCAGCAGTGCTTTTATAATTATGCAAATCATCCACAGCTTCTCATCCTAATTATACGATTTTCTCATTTTAATCTCACCTGCATCACAATTAACACTTCGTTAATGCTGTCGACATCGATAAAATCTTCTTTTTAATAATAATAATCAGCTCCATTTTCAGAAACTTCAATGTCATCAAGATTATCGGTAACATTTTCTTCGGATGCAAATATACTTCCTTCCTCGTTATCACCATTAGCATTTTCGTCATAGTTCCATAATTTTTAGCCTTCACCGGTTTCTTATTGGCAGGCATACGAGATCTTAAAGTAAACATATAAGCTTAGACAATTTCTTATTTGAGTGTCATTCTTTATTGTGTAAAAAAGATAACGTCTGCACTAATTTCCTGCCCCTTTGAACGAAAGGCATTCCAATTCAAAGACGATACATGGAAAATGCTGATGAAATTCCTGAAGTGCATGAAGGGCGACGAGGCAAGCAGTAGAATTGTCGATTAATTTGAGAAAGAAAGGAAAATTTCGAGTTCTCTTATATTCTATGTGACCCAAATGGTAAATACTCGGTAATATTTGATACGATACAATTTGAGGTGATTTGTTAAGAAGTTACTCCAACTTTGCCTCACTCTTGCCTAAATAATAGATCTCTAACCCAACCAGTGAGAACTCGATATCTAATGTGAAGAAGACCAAATCGACAAATAAATATAGGTCACTTTACAGGAGATACTTCAATGATCACCACAAGGTTGAAAGTCTTTTTTATCTGGTTTTCAGCGATAAAACGGAAGATAATATTTATCCCACTAATTCAAAATATTTTGGCACTCAGGAATCATAAGATGATTAAAAGGTTCATATTGGCGTGACGATCTATACTTTATTTTTTAAAAAAATAACTGGTTGAATTCATGTGTATGTGTTTCCCTACAGATCTCCTTATCACTAATATAGTGTACGTATTTCTGGCTGGCCATATCCAATCAAACTACATGACCTTTAACCTTGTACTTGCCTTTTGTTCTATTTTACCATATGCACTTGCGTTCTGAAATTGAATCTAATTTAATTGCTAAACACAACTCAATAATGCTGTACCTACCTCATGTGAAGGTAAAGCATTTGAGGGCGATTAAATTTTTACCCGAGGAGCTTGAGATCACATCATGGAATGAATTATTTAAAAATCTCTGGATTCAATTAAGTTGGTAACTTCCTAATTGAAGTTTTAATAATTTTAAAAATGTAATAAATTAGCTTACACATGAGAGCAAATATGTAACAAATATATTAAGCAATAGTTTTCAGTTTCCTATCAACAGGATTACCGCAATGTTCCGAGAATCCAGCCACTACCGTTAAATGAAAAATTCTATTCCATTTAACCATTTTTGGGAACCAAATAACCTCCCATGGACGACAATGTAGGAGTATATATTTCACCAATGAAGTATATATATATATATATGTATGTGTGTGTGTGTGTGTGCTTCTGTACGCGTCTAGCGCGCGTATTGTGCATTCGAATTGACTTACCTCGTATGGGGAGAGCCAAGTTTCAGTCCCAAATAGGGAAAAGCTGCAAGACTTCATTTCAGCCTGTAACCCCGATTAGCCGGCGGACTTTCGGAAAACTCCGATAGGACTGAGTCAAGATTGAATTGAAAAAAATAAACTTGTGGTCGA
>UZAE01013106.1:0-26501 GCA_900617975.1 Rodentolepis nana | reverse complement strand
CCCCCCCCCCCCCCCCCACACACACACACACTCACACACACACACACACACTCACACACACACACACTCACACACACACACACACACACAGGCCAAACCCCCTCCACAAACTCTACTGAGTCTCGTGTGAAGCTTATCAACTTAGAGCCAATTGTAACCTGACTGGAAAGGGAAGGAGAGGGAGAGTAGCATTAATTGCTACCATCATGAAAGTATGATGGAAGCATTTCAGCTTCAGCTGATATGGAAGGGTGTATTCAACGATACTGTAAAATGTGCGCGTTAAATTGTATATCTAAGTTAAGAGTGAAATGATAACCTGGGTATGGCTAACAGATTTGCAGTGAGTATGTTTTCCCAATTACCCATGTTTACAGTTCTAATAATTCCGTTATTTTGAAAGTGGACATTTGCCATCTGTTCGAATAGTGTCCATCTTGTTACTCCATTGTGTGTCATCTTTCTGCTAATTGATACGGAAATGGGATTACTGCCTCTAAACTGGACTACAATGTTTAAGAGAATTTTCCACCATTGTCTTATATACCCAATTCGCAACTCAAAAAATAATATAATTGACATTGATTTCTCCCGATACGCTATTTAAGATGAATGCAAAATTTGCAGTTCTCTCGATAAACCCTTCAACGACAATACCAATGTTACGGAATGAATGTCCCTTCGCACCATCTGTTGTTTCGAGCAAGATGATTAATGACCTCATTTGAAATGACACGTGAAGCTCTGCGTCTAACATAATTGCGGCCATTTTTTTCAGACCTATCGGCCAATAATCCCACCAAATTCGGGTTGATGGGCTCTTATAAAAACCCCGGTCCCTCATATGCTCCCCACAGTTTACATTATTCTCTCTACAGAGGGGAGATTAGAGTCCTTAGACGAGACAGGGTTGATAATGAAAAGTAAATACGAGTGTCGAGGGAAGACATTGTGGCTCGAGTGGAAGTGGATGTTGTTTTCATAAGTTGTCTCTGTCTACCTCTTCGAAAACTTCAATTTTAAATGGGACAGCATGTGTTGAAATCGTCATTTGGGCGCCTGGGGGATAAAGAAGTGAATGAAGTACGAAGTTACTTATAGGAATAATGGTTTGCCCATATTTACCGATTGGTTCTAAGTGGGGAACAATTTGCTCATGGTTTTTTCAGAATTTGAACTGTCATTGTCATTAAGGCAATCGTAATTTGGGACATTTAAGAGAGCTCTCTTAACTTCGAAGGTAACTGAAGGACAACGATACTGAAATTATATTACTTTTTATTAACTTAGAGTTGCGTGTAATAACAAAGAACATTGTTCAGCTCTCATATAATACAGTTTGGTTCTTTTTTTGTTGACAAGCGACTCCTGTGCTAAGGGGAACCTACTTCTCAAGCATCTTGAAGGAAAGAGCTTTTCAAACCTCAACATGATATTTCAATAAATTCTTACAATGAGAAATAGACTATTCTGAGATAGACACACTTCTGTGTATGGTTTAACAGTATGAAATAGTGGAATAAGTATCCTACCAACGTACTTGAAGGTAATCTGTTTAGGCACTCAATTCTTGTTTATTTGCTGCCTTTCTCGTATTTTTTCTTCGTTCCCTTGCCATGGAATTTATGCCATTCGTCTTTGCAAATAATTAGGAGTTTATAAGAGGTCTAAACTAGGACCCTAAACCTGATTAAGAGACTTTACGAGGTGAGTTCAAGTGTTGCCACAGTCTCTCACTTAAACGTGGGGCAAACAAGTTAATTAGACCAATATCTAAGGTCACGGATTGGATTTTGGTTATACACACGTAAAAGTTCACTACGTGAAATTTGCTGCATACCTTTGCGTAGTTTAATAAACTGTGAACACAACTTAGCAGAATGCAAATGGGGTTATTTTCGATGCTGGTAACTTTGGCGATTAGACGTTTATTACAGCGGGAACTTTAAAATAAAAGAGCGGGGAGGGGGGGGGGGGTTGAAAATTCACTGGAAGCATAGTAAATTGCAAAAACTAAATTACATACCAATAGTCGAGAGAGTAAAATTCACTAAGTAAAAGCTTCTTATAATGATTTACAACACCAAAGTATTCGGTCTTGTTGTTGAAGTTGCATTACTAAATGGTTAACCAAGAATTATTTATTTATTTATTTACATAAAATGGCAGGCGTCTTGATGGTTATCATTAGCCCTTTAGTTGACTTCAGGCTTTACAGAGTTGAAGGAACATCAAAGTAGCATAGTTCGGGCTTTACAGAGGGAAGGTTCATCAAAGAAGCAGAAATGACAGGCGTTTTGATAGTTATCAGGAGGCGTCTTGATGGTTATCATTAGCCCTTTAGTTGACTTCAGGCTTTACAGAGTTGAAGGAACATCAAAGTGAAAAAAGTCGAAAGGGGGAAGACAGAAGAGTGTTCCAAAGATGTAAGAGACAGACGAAGGTAGATAAAAGGCGAGGTGAGTACCGTAGAAGTAGTCGAATGTGACAAACAGTGAGGTGATGGTTGCTTGAAGTGAGAAGTCAACTGTTGGTTAATAGACTTTTTGCCGTATGAGTATACGCTGCCCAGAGTGCACCACGTGGAGGTAAGTCTATCGTACACCCAGGTTAACCAAGATAAATGTGATCCCTGTCTTGTATAAAATTGAAAGGATTATTTAAAAGTTGTTTGGAGTCATAAAATATTCTCCATTTACTGCTTTTAAAGAGAAAATATAATAGTAATTTAAGTTTCTCTTTTCATACGGAACGTCTTTGATCTCGGACAACTTAAGTAAAAAAGTATCTAAGATTCATAGACTTTTCAACAAAATGTTGCTATAGAAAAACAATTAAATTTTTAATTTCAAACAAACCATTCGTGCTAAATTTACTTAAAGTTTCTTTCGCAAAAAGCTAAAAGTTACAACTATACGCATTAAAATAATCAAAACTAATGGAATAGTCCGTGAAAGGGGTTCAAGTCAGAGGGTATCAGGGAGGAGTGGAAAATTGAGGTCCTTAACAGTTCTCTAATTTCATCGAAATTCTTGAATCTGATATGTTTAAGCGCGCTATTACAGGTTCTGGTAATAATAGTATCCAGGACTCAACTCCCAGGTTGCCGTATGAAACATTGATTTATCAATACTTTAAACTGCAACCTTGAAATGTCTGATGGCCAAAGTTCTGGCAGGTCATAGTAAGTAATTTACTGAAGACCTAAAAAGAACACGTGGATCATCTAAAAGCTAGGGAAATACTGCGTTTATTAGCGCGTAATAGTTCTGCACTCCTATGGCAAATACACTGGTTGTAAGTGCATTTATTTAAAGATCGTAACGGGAATACAAATTGGTCAAATGAATGCGAGGCTCACAAATTCTAGTACATTGGAGAGAGAGAGAGAGGAGATGGAGAAAGAGAAAGGGAGCTAGTCGATGCGATATAATGCCCTTTTTCCACATTTCGATGCGTTTTTCCAGCTTTGACTTGTTGCTTTTACTTCTGAAGTTCGTAGTCATTAAAATGCACTCTTTTCACCTCGTTGAACAGTCATTGCTTCGAAAGAATTTTAGGAAAGAGCACATCTGGCAGCAGACGGCAGATTGGCAGAGTGGCTTTATGGCCACTTTCCTTTTCAAAAAGCTTCCAAGTATTCGTGGGGAAAATTTCAAGTCAAACGCTGTCGAATAGTTGTCAGTACTCCAAACCCAATTCAGCTCTACATTTTTGTAACTTTTAACTAAGATCATAACTAATAAGCTGGCAAAAGCACTCCGAATTTAAAATAATTGAAATGCGGGTTTTATATTTGGAGAATACTTTACTTAGAGATAATAAAATCTCCCCTTCTATTTGAATAAATATACCTAATAAGTTAGTATCTATTAATGCAAAGAGGAATTTAAACTTTGAAACCGCCTTGACTCCTATTAAAATAATTATTTCCTCACTGAGTGCTCCCAAAATTTCCTTCTGTGACATAAACACCCATAATGATGTCAAAATTTATTACTTTTTGAATTGCTACTCCCGAACCCCGGGGACTCGAGGTGTAGTGTGGTTTTAACCAAATTCAATCATTTTACACCTTGACAGCTGCTTTCAGTATGTCTGGAGGATTTAAAAAAGGCGGCACCCACCTCTTGTGACGATAAAACACACCACAGTAACGTTCATAAACCAGCCACAACTCTCCCCCCNCCCCCCCCCCCCCCCCCCCCCCCCCCCCCCCCCCCCCCCACCTCCCTCTCAGCATACATGCCCGATCACACATTAACCGTGGTGGGAATTTAGAGATTTGGTGAAATTTTAAGTGCAACACTTCATCACACTGAACCCCCGCATAGGGACCTTGAGAGGAGGGACAGTGTGAAGCCGAGACATTTGGCTGTCTGAAGGATAGTGGGGTAATTGCCTTTTTGAACATAAACTAGGTGCATAGGTGTAGAGGGAGTTGGTGCTATTTCAGCTAATTTTCTCAGATTGGTGCGCTGATATACACCATCTGATGATGATGAACTAATGAAACCAGGCAGTGGTAGTGATACCACTATATTTCCACTTCTACTACTACTACTAATACTATTTATTTTTGTGGCTGTCTGTAAGCAACTCCGCCCCGACATACTAATAAATAGGCGGGAGTTGTCGCGCTGGCTCCCTAGTTGGAATAGGCTTTTAGCCAAAAATTAGGGCGCTACCGCCACTACGTAGGAAGTAAACTCTCACACCGAAATGACGCGTGTCGAGATCAAAGGCCCACTTCCCAAACCGAGTCTCTCCCCACTGGCCACCATTCCTGTTGAACACTATCGTTTGCAATAGTAAATGCATGCCTCGTTAGCGGGCAAAATGCTGTTTGTCTTGTTTACAAAGGTAAGCATATTCTTGGCTAAATAATGGGGGAGAAACTCAAGATGAGACTTTTTTTCCAATGGCTATGAAAGGTTCCTAGAAGGTGTGATCTAACAGCCTTGATAATCCGTGCGGAGTTAAGAATTTCAGGATTTGGAAAAATAATAGGAGATCAAGTTAGTTCGCAATCACAGGAGAATGGAAAAGTTATTACTGTCACCTTCCAACGTCAAGCGATCACTGGGGAATAAGATGGACGATTTTTCAAAAATTGTCTTTAATTGATATATACATATATATATATATATATATAGAGAGAGAGAGAGAGATGGGGTGTGTGATAGACTTACCTCCACGTGGTGCATCCTGGGCAACGTATAAACCGGCAGTCGACTTCTGACTTCAAACTACCATCACCCCACTGTATGTCTTGTTCGATCACTTCCACCATACTTATTCTACCTTTTCTCTGCCTTTGTGTCTGTCTGTCTCTTTAACATCTGTCCTCCCTCTCAACTTTTACTCATTTTGATGTTTCTCCTTCCCTCTGTGAAGCCCGAAGTCAGCTATAGGGCAAATGATAAGTGTCATAAAGCCCGCCATTTGAAATAAATAAATAAATAAATATATTTGCCTGTCTTCTGTTAACAAGGTACTGAAAACTTGCTATGATTAAATGTGTAGCTCGATGTAAGCAGAGCTTTAGTAGAGGTTTCTAAGGAGATGTGAGCAGAACATCTAAATTAATGCAAACTGGCTATTCACAGGCTCTCGAAGGAAAGTAACAAATCGATAGTTGACGACATGGTCCACCAATAAACAATTGCACTCTACTATACTTTAAGCTGGGGGGGGGGTTTCGGCTCAAGAATACAATAATTGGGTTTTAGAAGTCAAAATATACGAAGCAGTGGTTTGTTTTGTACAATATCATTTCTTGTCAAATCAAAGGTGGGATTGAATTGCGGATAGAGGTGAATGTGATTATGGAAATGCAGATCTATCGCGCTATCAGTCATGCCAACATTACGACAAGGCTTGAATTAAGTGTTTTTTCACAAATTATGATGCAGTCCGAATGCATGATGACCTTCATAGTTGGCAAACGTTCACTCACCATCCAATGAATGGAACGTTGTACCGCTTCCACTCCTACTTTTAACAGAATCTTGTTTATTCCCTTTAGAGAACTCATGGATTAAGAAGACAAAGTGTGTTTTGACTGGGGAGGTGATTTTGTTAGATTCTGAACGCATATTTTGGTATTGAAGTTGACAACGAAATTCATTTAAAACAAAAGCAATTAGCTTTCTGGCATCTGTACACCAGACAGAGTTTTAACAGATTTCAGACACCCAACCGCCATTAATGACAAATTTTGGGGCTTATTCATGAGCGAGAATTGTCACCTGGAAATTTTTGTTGCTCTTTTCCAATAAAGTTATCTTTAGAAGTCGGGTATACTTCTGCCAATTAGTACAGGAGATGGCGATTAAAGACAACATTTTTGGAACATAATTGAATTCTAGAAATTGCGTATTAGTGACTGTGACTGTAGTGACGGTGTTTTTTATTTTAATTTGTATATTTATATGTAAATAACCCTTTAATATAATTGTTAAGAAAAAGATAGGGATGCAGAAATCTACATTTGGGAATTCGAAAGTTTTGATTGTGGAAGAAATCGATTCTTTTTGCAACAAATGCCTTCCCAGCATTGATGGGTTGAGGTAATTAAGGCTTTGTGGTTGAGAGGTGTTAAATCCTCCCTTTTTTCACATACGATGATTAGATTTCAAATCAATTTCACGATATCAGTGAAGAAAGCACATGCTTTGCTTATAGGTATAGCACACGCTATACTTTAGGTAAAGGGTAGTGTCACTGTGGTATTTAGTCACCTTGATTTTTGGTCTCGTTTTTTTTCTTTACGTTTATCATTGTCTTTCAACAGTTGCAACGCAAGCAATGCAATGCCCATTAAAACTGCAAAATAGGGCCTCCTCTAAAGTATTTGGGGTCCTCTTTACTTATTTACCAATGCATTATGATTGAGAAATGGGGTATGAGATAGACTTACCTCCACATGGTGCGCCCTGGGCAACGTATACTCATACGGCAAGAAGTCTATTAACCGACAATTGACTTCTGACTTCAAACTGCCATGACCCCTCCGTTTGTCATATTTCACCACTTTCGCAGTACTCACCTTACCTTTTCTATGTCTTTGTGTCTGTCTGTCTGTCTGTCTATCTGTCTCTTTAACATCCGTTAATTATTATTCTGTCAACCCTCTCGACTTTTGTCACCTTGATGTTCCTCGTCCTCCTCTCTCTGAAGCCCGAAGTCAGCAAAAGGGACAATGAAAACTATCGAAACGCCTGCCATTTGAAATAAATGAATAAAATGATTGAGAGACAGTGGAATACATTTTTTGCAAAAAATACGCGCTTAGCTAACTGCATCAAATTTCGCATTGCACTACCACTAAAACGCATATTCTCACAAGGTTTGCACTATATTCATAACTCTATTTTACCAACTACTCTGCCATTGGCAAGCGGAGAATAAGGCATGGCCATCTAGAGGAAGCGCGTCGATACCTGGAAGTGGTAATGAAGGGAAAGTTTCTTGAGACACAATGACTTAAGCTTAAAATTGTTTGCCCTTGCTCTGACCTGTGAAGATCCATACTTAAAAACGCACCTTGGCCAAATGAAGTATGTGCACTTAATACTTCTAGGCCATGGACAGAACATGAAGTTGTTGATGCAATAATGGTAAAATTAACCTCTATATATGTTGATTGTTTTGTTGGTTCAAATGATCCATCACTGAGCCCTCCATAGACAGTCATTAATAAGGGTGATCGAGACTCGTGGAGAAACCTATTAGCTGGTACTATGAGCAGGCAGGCAGGCAGGCATATTTAACACTAATGGACCACTTAGAATTAATTACCAACCCGCCTAATTGTGCTTTTTATATGATCAGAGCCTAAATGAATGCCTGATTAACGAGTATTCATATTACGCACCTACTATGGTTCAAACATTGCTGTTAGATTAATGTATATGCATTTGCCTGCTTTCGCAACTAGAAATGGCTATATATATAAATTAAATCTGGTGACTATGCTATGCAAATTTGTTCTACAAGCATGTTATTAAGAAAGTTAATTAACATCCATTCCAAAATAAATTAACATAAGGGATAAATGGTGATAAGTGTAATTAATTAAGCAAAATTTTATGTAAAATGCCAAAGACAATGTAATAGATTGCATTAAGGAATTTCAACAGAACTTTTGTAATTGCATTAGACAGTGCTTCTTCTTCTTGAAAATGCCTGAAGCATTTCAAATTTATTGATTACTATTAGGCAAATTGAACTGAAACTAGTTAAACTGTTTGTGAGTGCTCACAAGATATATAAGTTTGAGAATGTCTAAGCATAACCGATTCGTAAGCTGCCTTTAATAACAAAGTCCCGTCGATTACGTGTGAAATTCAATTGTTGTCTGACTATGGGTTTGCACAACAAGGGAGACTCAAAGTGCTTCAGCAATATCGACCTTGAGAAGTGCGAGTTGGCAGTGCTGGGAACACGAATTCAGTTACATTGACTTGAGTCGAGGGAGAGAGAGAGGGAGTTGAAGTTCAAAGAGCTTAATAAATAACTGCGTTTAGAGTCACATAGTGAAGATAGTTTTGCGATTAAAATGTTCGCCACACTAAATTTTAAGCACACAAAAATTGAAATTACGCTTAGGTCTTAAATCCTAATAAAGCAGTAATGGAAGTGATATATGCAAGTAAATCTTGACAAAGATGAATTGCTGCTACTCTAAGTTATGTCATGGTTGCAAAGCGATTTAATTAAGCCAGAGTGCCATTATCCATCACTAAAATAGATCGGAACTTCGAATTAAGGAACATTCTCTCTCACATATGTATACGTGGATTGCAGATGTGGACATCAGATGTGCATCTTTCCAATTTTGCCAAAGTGTCAATCGAGTCAAGGTCAAGAATGACATGCACTATCTAGAACTACTCACTCGCATACTTATAAACCTCTCCCCCTTTCTCACAGCATGATTAAAATTTGGAACGGTTTTAGTTGTACCGTGAGTAACGATAACGATAATAATTACGGCTATTTAAATAAAAATTAAAACAAATTCGTTATCAGCTTGAGTTTTTATCATAAATGTAGGAACTAGTAAATGATAGGACGATTTCTATCATGATTTAAATCTAGTGGCTCATCAACAAGAGTTAACATACATCTCAAGTCTAATCAGAACGCATTTCCTAGAAAATAATTTTGAGGTCCTGACGCTTGGTTTCAAGATATTGGTGATTTGTGGCATATTTCAGTAATTCTTTTAAATTCTCAGTTTGTTTATACCCGTCGCTCCCCCATCTTTTCCAATCACGAATGGAACCACGATTTCCTTTTAGTTAATTTTGTACATGAAACGGCTGCAATTAGCCATAGATACTACCCCATTGCCTCTATATTTATCAATGAACCAGTCTGCAATGGATTTGCACATTGTTTTGAAGACGAGCTCAATATGCACTGCTCTAATCACTCCTGACAGTTAACTTCTCTGAATGAACAAGTTTCTTTCTTACTATTTCAAGGCACGGGAACACAGACCATCTAACAAATTATTTCCGTTGAAGTGGCCAGCTATTAATCAGATACTTTCAGGGGAATTAGTTACCACGCTATTGATGATAAGAAAGGATGGATTCATTTCTGGACGCTGCTTTATTGACTACATACTATGATCAAATAGTTCCCATTAAGAATATCGGAATGTGGTTCCACGAAACAATTTCAGGTAAAAGATCTGCAAAATGTGAAAATACATGGAAAATGAAGCCAAGTGACTACATTCTATCTTTCAAGACCACTTATCACGGAGGTCCCTTGTCGGGAAACCATAATTCTGATATTCATTCTTATTTCAACTTGACCAGAGCAGTTGGCCATTCTACTCTGGAAAGTGGATTTGCAGCTCCAAACTTCCTTCTGCATGGAGGTTCAATAGCTGATCTTTTCCTTATTTCGAGATTGTATCAAATGGGTTATATTTTAAGGCGGATTTATGACATGATTGGGGTGTGTGATAGACTTACCTCCACGTGGCACACTCTGGGCAACGTATACTCGTATGGCAAAACGTCTATTAACTGGCAGTTGACTTCTCACTTCAAATTACCATGACCCGGCTGCATGCCATATTTGACCTCTCACTGTACTCATCTTACCTTTTCTCTGCCTTTGTGTCTGTCTCTTTTATATCTGTGAATCATTATTCTGTCACCCTCTCGACTTTTTACCACTTTGATATTCCTCCTCCTCTCTGTGAAGTCCGAAGTCAGCTAAAGAGCTAATGATAATTATCAAAACGCCTGCCATTTGAAACAAATAAAATATTTAACCATGACTACATTATATTTTACCACTTTTTTGTCTTCATAGCAATGTGAAATAGCCACATTTAGGCCGGTAAGTTATTGAGATAAAGAACACTTATATTAAGTTCTATATAAAGGAGGTTTAAACTATTTTCCTCTAATGAAGTTTATTAATTCAATAGTGACTACTTGGAAGGAGGGGGGGGGAGATCGGAGCTGAAGATAAATAAACTTGAGTAGAAATTGTAGTTTTGTCCTGACTATCAGCGAATCGAGATCGCACAACTGAACAAAAGAGGGGATCAGAAATATGAGAGCCATTTAACTGAAGTAAATATGGGTATATTTTATGATCCAGAATGCTCTACCCTTATGACCTCACAGGCCAACCTGAATGGCTATCACTGTATCATGTTCTGCCCTTTATGAGTACATCCTCTCTGCAATGAATAAGATCTAACTAACATGCGGATATCCTCGAATACTATCGGGAAGCCACAATGACTCTATTTACTTACAGACAATTAGGTTGAATTACAGTATGTTTAATTTATCTGATATACTCCTTTTCCATTCCTACCATTTGATCTGGATAGATATGGAGATTGAGGCTAAGTGTCCTAAAAAGCATGCCATTTAAACCAATGGCTTTTAGATTTGAGGCACAACAATAAAATACACATTTAAGTGCTGTCGACTGTCTTTACTTATGCTTATTAGAATGGAGTCTATATATATGATCTGTAAATAAATACCCTTATTGACTTCATTCTATATTAATAACGAGTATATAAAGCATTCGTCATCTTCCCTGCGGTCGAAATGAATTCCCAATTTATGAAAAAATTTGATTACCATAACTTAGAGATTTCTATTTAATCCTGAAATTTTACAAATCAGATTCCACAAAAATTGAATTCTTAGGCTAGTGACCGTGGTAGTTTTGAAAGCTATTTATTCCTTTTATTCAAATGTATCATTAACACAAATGTTCCTAAATTTCCTATCACCAGTGTCAGGTAGGCCAATTCTGACTTGGTTAAGCGTTAATTTCACTGTATATTGTCGAACGCATTATTTGTGATGTCATCTGAATTCCAGTGCGAAGAATTTAGAATGCTTAAAAAGTGACAACTGTTTTGCCAATCCAAAAAACAAACCAGTCAGTCATATTTACGGAAATTAGCTCTTCAAAAACAAGAATATATTTATATAGTAATTTCATTTTATTCAATCCGTATATGCTCGTCGGTAAGCAGCTCACAGAATTAAAATAGGTTTGGAGTGGGGAAACAAAATTTATGAATTTATCGGAACGTACTTTCGAATGCTTATTTGTAAATCCTATCAAAAATTATTAATGGGCATTTTCTCGTACGTCTTTCAAAATATATTCTAGTGAAAGCTTTCACAGATCTTTAAAAAATAATAGAGATGACGAGTTGAATTACAACGTAAGTTCTCAGTTTTGAGTGATTTGAATTAAAAAGTTAAAAAATGTGAATGAGCATGAGTATTTTGACGGTAGTATACAATAAAATATAACACATGAACCCAGCTTTAGTGCTGTCAAAATGCCTTTTAAGTAGCAGAGATTGGATAGTATATTTCAATTTTCTTTTAATATTATATATCATTACTGAAAACTTAAGCTGTTTGGCATTTGTGTCTGAAATAAAGCAGAAACACTAGGTTTCCAAAAGCTTCATGAGTAGAATTCGTTATTTTGAAACAAAAGTAATTATTATGACAGAATTTCGCAATGTTATTTACGTAAGTTAAAAATGTGTTAATTTTGCGGAGAAATAAGATCTAACCTCGCTGATATTTTTAATATGTTAAACCAAGTTTATGGTTCAATGCTGTTCATTTTGCTCTTGTGGTGATATTTTATAAATGATGTAAAATTACCTTAATACTTTAACGGTACATATGGTGATCTGATATAGGTTAAAGATAGACAAAAGAGCCACATTAGAGACTTTTAAAATATTATACAATCATTTTGAATAAAAAGAATTTGGCATTATTTTTCTGTTAGATAAATCACAATAGTAATTACTAACTTAATTGCCTGCCACATTCGCCAAAAGTAAAATACAATGGATTATTGACAAATAACAAAAATTTTCGAAATATTTTTTGACTACCCAAATTATTTATGATTAAAATAACAATCCATAAAAGAGTAAATTAAATCATAATTACGGTGATATTCAGTTCTATCTAACACAGATAAATGGGTGAAATTATCATAACCTTGAAACCAATTGATCAAGAGTTTGGCGAGTAATCAAAACTTGGAATTCTAGCCGGGTTTATACAATTTCGATTGTGATAGGCTATTGCAGGAAATACTGATAAAGTCAACGGTAGAACTTGAGTGAATTTTTTATTTGATTTTAATTTTGTCATTTATGTATTAATTTTAACTGAGCTTTCTGATTGAACGGTTTCAAATATCAAATTTTAGTTTTGGATTTAATGAATTTATTAATTCCCTTCATCTAATTATTTTAATCTTCCTTTGTAAATGACTATAATTTTAAAATAATTCGTATTTTATTGTCAAAATTGGTTGATTTAATTCAACCTGCAATGTATTTTACTTATTGTCGTTTTCATTGTTTAGATGGCAGATAAGAGTAAATCTAAGGCTCACAGGGTAGTTCATCAAAGTAGTGATATTGACGAACTCGAGAGTGACAATTCGAGTGGTGATTCAATATCACTAGTAAGCTATCTGAACATAAATACGGATTCCGAGGAATCGCAACTCAACAAAGATGTGTAAGTCATTTTTCAATACCCATAAATTTCGGGTAATACAGAGATTTACAAAATCTATCCTACTTTTTTACTGTTCACCCAGACTTATTACAGATGCTCAAATTGTACAGGTTGGGGATGCTTCCGTAAGGACAAGGTCTCACGTTCAAAAACTAGTTGATAGTAGGAAAAATAGACAAACTCGAGAACTAAGAAAACAGAAAACTTTGAGTGATTATCTATTTGAAGCCGTGAGTGACCGGGAGGGAGACTGCGATACGCCTCAGGATTTAGTTTCTTCTAAATGCAGCACTACTTTGGTGGGTTATAAATTTTCAAATCAGAGATTGCTTTTTATTTTATTTAATTTTATTTCCTTTTCCAATTGGCACAGGAAGTCAACAAAGCTTCATTATCTAGAATTTCACTCGAAACGGAATTTAAATACATGCTCGCCTATGAAACTCAAAACTTCCAATATCTTGTTGAAGTTTTTGGTGTAAGATTTGCTTCCTTATTTTAATTGCGCGCTAATTTTCGTGCTATTCCAGATGTTATAATTTAGTCACACCTTTCTAGATTTTATTTTGACGCAAACTCTACTGAATAGCCAATAGTGTTTTATTTTGAAGATCATATGATCTTCTAAAAAAACTGTACTTTTTACAATAGAGTCTGACCTTGTTAGTTGAAGGTTATTAATGAAAACACCATCAAAATATTAGATAAACATAACAGCACGTGTTTTTACATCGAATTTCCATTAACTCTTTTGATACTTTGTTATTCTTATTATTTCAGGAGAAGAAAGCAATTCTTTCCGCTCTTGGAAAGCACAATTCCGCAAATGTATTCGACACGCTGGCTGAAATTCATGCTAATCAGGGATGGATAGTTTCATATCTGGAAAATATCTGCAATAATAACAAGTCTCAAAGTGTCGAAGAATTAATGAATAAATTGGTAAGTATATACATTGTGTTTGCATACGTTTTTTGTCATATTGAACTTTCAGTAATTAAAATAAACCATAAGATGATTAGTTACGATGTCACGGGACTCCTTTGTTTATCAAATTTTATTTTAAATAAGAGGCCAATAGCCCCGTAAGTAGAGTACAAAATTTTTCAGATGAATTTTTTATCTGATGGTGATTTTCAAAAAGACTGCAATATCAAGGAAAAAAACATTGAAATTCTAATTTTTCTTATTAAATTCGACACACAAGCCAAGATATATGGAAATTCTTCACGTGATTGATTGATGTGAATATTAATGAAAATTAAACAGAAATGATCTGATGGCGTGCGCAAGATTGAAGGTTGTCATAAAATAGATTTAAATGCGCCACTTATGAACTAATTTTACTGTAATCAGCGCCTTAATTAACATTGACAGTTATGACGTGACAGAATGACACTAAAATGGATGTGACGCGCACTATCATTCATAAACTCCCCTATGAAACAAGGCAGAGATTCATGAAGTAGATAGTACGAATAACGACAAGTAAATAATCGATGTGACCGCTGCTGTATGAGTCATGATGATTAAAAGTGGCCAGTTTATAGATAAAAGTGGGCTTTTAATCATTATGGTTATATTCGACCATTACTTTGGTAAATGGAACTTCATATTTAAATTGTTATTATTTTTTACCCGAAAAAATTTTAATTGGTAAGTGCTTGTTAAATATTCATAAAATCGGTATTTTTTGTTCAAATGTGCTAAATTTTAGGGTAGTAAGTTTTGTATTTTTTTGGAGTAAAATCAACCTTTAAGATATTTACGAGATATTATTGAGTTCTGAGAGTTGTGGTTGCTTTTGGGTACTAATCAGATTATTACGCTTACGGATGACCTTATATTGCTTAAAACCTTGATATCATTTTCGACATCCTTTATAAACTTGACCGTTTTAGTGTGAGCGTCAGAAATTACTCGCGGAGTATTCTCAATTATTACAAACTCGATTGCAAAGCACATCAGTGAAGCTGCAGTGCAAAGCGTCTTCGGTAAGTATCCTATTGTTATCAATGCAAACTTTCAATTAAACTTTGCGTCTAGTTGTAATATACGCAGGGCTTTTGTTTTGGACTATTTTAAATTACTAAATATTGACGTACACTCTGTAGACATGCCAGAGATACGTGGGTAAGTAACCTAAACGCGTGATCCTAAAAACAAGCAATATCAACAACATGTCCGTGATATTTATCATTCATGTAACTTTCCACTGTTTTGCTCTGTAGAAATGTTGAAGAAACCCACCCATTGGGCCTCAGAAACTATTGAGCGTCTTAAGGTAAGCAGTTTCTAAAATAGGCTCATGAGGTCATTAAAATTAGTTCTGGTATATACACCTCATCAAATTAGTTGGCTGGTAGCTTCGTTTTATAAAAAAAGTTGGGTCGGGGAAGCTGAGTTTAAATCCTTTTATTTTGTATTATAAAACTTTTTCTCACTGTTTCCTCTTTTGTTACGAGTCTAGTACTAATGAGCTTATTTTGAAAGAGGGCCGTACAGTCCTACAGGGCGTTAGAGGGTTAACTGCTTATTAACCACCTGGCACGTTGCTAATGGGAAATTGGAAGCAGGCCGTAACTGGAGAACGCACCAGCAATGCAATATGGAAGCACATGAGTCGGCAAACAGACTAACACATGTGACGAATGTGAATTAGCATAAGAAAGTAGCTAGTATTGAGAAATGCTCAGTCAAAACTCATTGCCACTTGAGGGGTTGAAGACATTTGTTCCTCACTCTAACTTCAGTACCCTTCTACATTAATGTTCTTAGTTTAAATATAAACTTATCTCTAAGGTAATCTAAATGAATATTTCCGACATGTGAATTATAGTAAAACATTTGTGCGCAATTCATTGAATCGTTTGAACTCTATTTACCCAACGTTTTGTCTCTTGAAAGTGAGTTCTTGATGGAATTTGCCTCTATTCTTAAGAACCCTCGTCCGTAACCATATTTGATTATTGTTACACCCAATCAGCTGTTTGGTAAATTTTCTAGTGAGTCTAATGGCCTGGTCTATCCCTAAGATCCCCATTGAAACGTTCTTTTTCAATTACCCCATATGTCCACATTGTCATCTTTGATAGGCGAAAAAAATAAGAAGCATTTTCCACTAAACCTTTGTTTGTTTCTGCATATTTTTTCCTAAATCAAATCCCGTATGCTTTAGAATAATGGCTTAGAAAACTCTCGTTTTTTTGGGAGAAATAATAATGTAAGGAGTTGTCATATAGAATAAAAAGTAGTTTATTACTCTTCTGGGTTCTCACATGTTTTATTGTGAAGTGGGGTTGAGCTGGACGATAAATTCCAGTGCTCACTTAGAAACTTCGAATGAATACGAGACATAGAATTCACCATTTCTATGAGAAGCACTTCCTTCCCTTTCCTATATACAATATCGGGCACAGTGTGAGTTACCTAAATACCTGTTTCCTTGTTATTGAAGGATAAAGGGATTCCTTAAGTAGATGAAATTTAGTTTTGCACCATGTACAAACAAACATAATGGAAGTGACTAATACACTACCCCCTCACTAATCGCATTTGTTCATATTCCAGCGAATTGAAAGTTATATGGAAAAGGACGATCCAAATTTCGAGATTATCAACATTGCTAGTGAAGAACTCCAGGACACTTCTGGTAACTTAGCAATTGGGAAACAAGTTAAAGAACCGGTTAGTTGATAATCCCTTACCAATGATAATTTTTACTATTTTGACCTTTCCGCACTTTTGTTCTCCAATTGCTTGAGCTTATTTTATGTTTGTAAGGTAATTCTCTGTGTTTTTCCTATTGTGTTGTCAGATTAAGCACGCGATCTTCGTAGAGTTGCCCAATGAGTCAAACTCGGAGAGGAAACTAGTGTCAGTTTTCCTGTTTGACAATGCTCTTGTGTGTGCTCGTCAAAGGGTTATCACTTTGCACAAGTATGTCTTCTTTTGTTTAAACACCCTCGTAATCTCACTCAATGAAATCCACATTTTATAAATTACAAAAATGCTCAATTTAGTAAAGACTGTCATAGTATGTAATGATACACCCACATATTCTTGAATATCTCTATATGTGTATGTCTGTCACTGATGCATTTTTGAACTCAATATATCTGAAGCATCGCACGTTGAGTACAGATAACGGCATACTTGCTAACAAAATGCCATCGATTCCAGATAAGGCTGTCTTAGAAATAGGCCTGATCAGGCATGATTTCTTTCATAGAACAATTAAACTTCCCAAGCCTAACGGTTTAGAAACGACTTTTACTGAGTAAGGTGACCATGAGCTAAGTAGGACTGAATGGGGCGGTGGAATAGGGAGAAAGGAGATGTCAGTACTAAGGAAGGGGAACCCCGGAGTGTGGTAGACTAGACGAAAGTATCTAAACTTTGAGACTTTCATTTTTTAACTTTGTGTGGTTGCAGAATGAGCAGCCAATCAGGAATAGCCAATTAACAATTTAAAATAGACTCAGAAAGGCGACAACTGACCTCAAGTCAACGGCAATAGATTCTAGCTTTTTGGCTGTAATAAAGGATTAGGAGTTTAAATTACCAAGGGCTTCCATTTCTATGCATTGGTTAGATTAGCACTATCTGATGAATAGTCTCTAATATGAACAAACTGGAATAATTCCTGGAATGAATGAAGTCGATGAACCCTAGTTTTACTCCTAATTTGCCGACTACTGAATACTTGCTCTTGTTAATGAAATTGCAACACACGAAAAATTGCATGGATTTCATTTTGTTAAGTCAAAATTGGTTATTTATTCCCTGAAAGAGCCTTGGAGGAATTGCTATTTCATTCAATGCATATTCCAACATCCCAATGCGAAAACATTTTACGAAAAGTTCATAAATTTGCATAGGGAAAAAATATTGCAGAATAATTTTAAAGGATCAAAGTGAGCCAAACGTTAAATTGGGAAAAGAAAACTTAAAGATATAATAAACATTAAGTACCACAACATTTTGTCTCCCTTCTCATTATTTTTTTGTCGTATTGCAATACGTCATATCTTGCTGTATATATTTTTATTTCTCCCAGTGATTTGCGCACAACGAGAGTTTGATGCTAATTATCACAGTGAAAAAAAGTTAGCTTCAGCAGCAAAGATTACGAAGTCAAGCCAATAGAGATGTAGATAAGTGGTTTGAAAGCCCATTTTCTTTACTAAGAAAGGAATGACAGTAATTGGTAAAAATTTCTTTGCGAACACAAAGGCAGAGTTAGTCCACTTCTTTTGGTCACTGGTCTTAAATATCTCTGCTTGTCATTTATTCACTAAGTTCAATGGGTGGGCACCAGTTTTGGTAAATTGATTTCTCAGAGTATCGATAATCAATACCTACTGATTGCGTCCTATTAAGAGCAAATCACCCGCCTAGACTATATTATGATATTTCCAAACATTCTCAGTAAAATCGGACAATTTTATTTTTAGGCATTATACACAGGATTTGGAGAGTGACACGAATTCGGTCTCAACTGACCTGAAAGACCAATCCGGGTTCGTAATGAATGCAAAGAGCATTACTCGATATGAAATTAAGTGGTTTGTTTTGCTCAACCAAATTCAATTCGTTGAAACTACTGGAGTAGGTATGTAGCCCCACATTCTGAAACACATTTTTTTTCCCACACATTTTTCCTTTAACCCGCCTAACTCCTTAAGTGGCTTTCACATTGAAAATTAGTTGCCTCTTCACACATATTTCCAGCACTTTACTATGAGCACACGTGAAATAGTAATTCTGATATAAGCATTCCTTTGAAGCTTTCGATGAGAACAGTCTTCGGGAGAGGCTCAAAACCATTGAAAAACTTAAAGGTGACATTGTTATTGCTCGACAGAAACTGCAGGAAGAAATGAATAAGGTGGAAAAAGAGGTATATTTTAGTGGCAAATAATTCCAAAAAAATTTTACAAAAATTTTTCAATTGTCAAACTTTCATTTTTAGTCTAAAAGACATAAATTAAAATATCCGAAGATCCGACGGCTTCGATCTCAAATTCATAGTCTGGTAAGATCACGAATAACAGCTTACTTATTCATGTTTCAGCAAGCGGAGTTGATTCTTCAAGCTCCAAAGTTGCCTTTATTTATACATACTGCAGACAGACAATCATATTGTCTTCTAATGTCATCAGAAAAAGAACGGATTGTTTGGAAATCGGCGATCTTGCAAGCGAAAGCAGATTATCATCCTCAAGATAAGCACCGAAGCCCTACTCCAGTGAGTCCAACGGGAACAATAATGCATCCTTTGATTTGAATATTATTAAATCGATTCTAACGCGTATTTATGTCCAGTCATTAAAGCACAATTCTTCAATAAAACCTTTGTCGAGCGTTTTCCGAGATACCAAGCGAAAATCCGACAGTCCAGTTAGAGTGCGTGAAGGTTTAGAGCCAGAATCAAATGATTCAATGAAAAACGAACTATCCTATATCATAAATCATTGCAAGGTGAGTAATGTTGGATTGGCTGAAGGTAGTGGAAAGGGTATTTTAAAACACCTTTTTTGTCCTTTAAATTATAGGTTGCTTCTCTCAATAATTTTGGCAAAGTTGTTCTTTCGGGTATTTTTTATAAAAATTTTATTTTGAACTATCCAATTGTCCTATAACTTTGAGAATCGTTTCTTTATTTTAGGCAGCGCTATTAATGGAATTTTGGAGGTTTATATTCACGAGGTTACAGGCTTGACGGAAAGAGATTGTAAGAGTTCACTTTAAACTAGGATGTCTAATGTAAATCTATCTAAACTTATTCTTTTCATCCTAACGTATTCTTTTTTTTTAGCCTATTAT
The DNA here is from genome assembly GCA_900617975.1 of Rodentolepis nana. Lineage (NCBI taxonomy): Eukaryota > Metazoa > Platyhelminthes > Cestoda > Cyclophyllidea > Hymenolepididae > Rodentolepis > Rodentolepis nana. The sequence goes on along the minus strand of UZAE01013106.1, from coordinate 6,606 downwards.
ATAGCAATAGAAGTCGATTTTTATGGCCACTTTGAACTGGTTGGCAAGACGAAAAGCATTAGCAACACAACGAATCCAAGTTGGAATCAGGTTTGACTTTGAATAATGGATTTTGTACATCGATGTTTAGTCCCTTTAAGTAAAAAATATCTGATTCTTTAATTTAGTCATTTATACTGGAACTGGATACGTCAAAAACTATTTGTTTTACTCTCTTCCGGCAATCAACAGCCATTGGACAGCTTGAACTTCCAGTATGTTTGATATGACCTTGAAATTCTTTATTATTAAGGATAATTTCCTGAATTAGACACTTATACCATTTAAGTAAGAAAGCAAAAATCTATCTATTAGTTACACTTACATTTTTGCAAATATTTAATCTCTTATAGTGTGAAATACATTTCTTAATTATGAATGAAGGTGTTTACATTGTAAATATTTATGTTAATTTTAGGAGTAAACACTGAGTGTTATTATTAAATTAAAATAGAATTCGAAAATTGAGTAAGCTTCAGAATACCAGCGTGCAAATTTACGAATGTTTAATGGTAGAAGAATTGTTATATGGTCAGATATTTGAGGCGTAAATTAGCTACTTGAATGCTTTTGGGTGTTTTCCATAAAGCAGAGATTTCGAAAGGTGTTTCATAAGACCGCAGGATACAGAATGGTGATTTATCTATAGCTAGTCTGCTTTCACTGGCAATCTTGCATTTATTGATTGTGTGGCATTCTGCTTTCACGTCTTTATAGTTATTCTTGTCAGAACAAATGAAAAACGTTAATATCGTTTTGGTAGTGGTTTGACAATCAGCAATGAATCATGCTAACAGACTCATATCAACATTAGTTGAAACTGGTTGGTTTGGTGGTAATACAACTTTTTTTTATTTAAGGTCGTATCGAAGCCTGTTGAACATTCAAACTCGGACACATTAAATAAACCCGAGTACAAAATTTTAAGATTGTATTCTTTCTGGGCAATATGCACTTCTGAATGGCATATTTATGGGAGCAATTTCTTATGAATTCGCAGGACAAATGTAGTTTTTGAATAATTGTGATGAAGTACACGTACAGCAGCAGCGTGTATTGAGAAATGTAGTTATAACGCTAACTACCATTCTTTTTACAAGGTCACTATAATATCTGGACAACGGAATTCACCACAATATGTGGTGCAAAAAATTTGCCTCCACACTCCTTGCCCTCTTTACTTTTAGGTCTGAAGCAACTCAGGTTTAAAGTCAAAGCGTTTGTAATAGTTAAGTTGGCAAAAGAACTAGGTCCAACTATTGAGCTATTGTATTTTGAACATTTAAAGTGTAATTCGATTTTTTTTGGCTTGCGAGCTTCTGAAAAAACAAGTGCGTGCCTAATACAATTCTCAACGAACGGGCTTAATGAACTTCCTACTCCTAATATCGATTGATTAAATCAAATATCACTACAATTTTCCTTTTTTTATTAAAAATAGCTAGAGGTCGATCATTTGGACCAAAAGAACGAGTCTTTCAATTTGATTGGTCTTGATGATACTACCAAAACGGTGGGTTTTTTAGTATTCCCCCTTCCCCTTTGAAATTGCCTCGTCATACATTAATTTAATACGTATTTTTTTCAATGGATCTACTAATAGATGAGTTTAAAACTCTCCATTTCATACAACGAGGGTTCAAGCACACGAGGGCGGGAAGACTCGAAGAATCAATTAAATATGTTTGGTCTTACCCTCACTGAGGTTCTAAGGTTTGTTCCCCCCCCCCCCCCCCCCTTTTTTTTNTGGGGTTTTAAGGTTTTTCCCCCCCCCCCCCCCTCCATTTTTTTGATACTTCAACTAATTCCGCATGAAATAACAAGTGTTCCATGCATTCGTCAAGCCAAGATCAGGCCAATTTGGAGCTCCTGCAACGAAAATTAAGTAATGAAAAGAAGTACGCGAAACTTAGGGTTCCTGTGCTGGTGACTGCGTGTGTTGAGGAAATTGAAAGACGAGGTTTACTGGAGGAGGGAATCTATAGGACAAGTGGCACTACCACAGCCATCACCTTCCTCAAAGACCAATTCGACCAAGGTTAGTTGAACGAATTATTCTCCCAATATTTGCCCACTTTGATGGTGATGATTAAAGGCACTGAGAATTTCAGTTGAATTAAATGATAGGTTTCATCCCTCCACTAGAGTTTTCCTACTCTCAATTTAAGTGGCTAATTCACCAATATGTGCTTTGTTTATGACAAGGCACTTGGAAGTTGGACGGTACTTCAATTAGTAGCTTCAATAATTTCTCATCAAGTGAATGACAAGTGGTCAGTAAGATCCCTATTACCGATTGCTTTATTGTATCATTAAAGCAAACACGGGATTATGTTGCAAAGTCTTTAACAATTTTTGTTAATAACTGAAAGAAAAGGTTAAGAAATGGATTGAAAAAATATGTTCCGTTTGGGTATTATTTCCATACTCATTCCACCATAATTTGCCTTATATATTACTACTAGTATTGCCCACAATAATTCAAATGAATTATATTTTTATCGTTTGAAGGAATTCACTTTGAATAACAGTAAGTCTCGCCTGATTAGAGGGAGGGAATCAAATCGACACGTTGGGAAACGCCAGGATGACAGGTTAACCCATTACTTCCTTGATTCTTGGACTGGGGTTGGGCAACATTTACCAAATGGGCGGTTCGCATAATGAAATTCAAATTTCTCGCTTCGTCGCTTTAATTTCAGTGAATGCTTGCCCGGAATGTTTAGTGCTTATTGACCTGTGTTATTTTATCAAGAAGGGTTGATTTCGTTCGTCTCATTCCAGTTTTTCCACGATTGGTTGGATAGATAAATTTTCTTACAGACAACTCACTAGCTTACAGTTTTGGCATAATAATGATGTGATAAATAAAATTTAAAGAAGTCCCCAAACTCTATTAAGAAAGTTGTATTTATTTTAGTTTAACTAATCTAGATTATCTACTCTCCATCAGCTTCTGTTGGTATTCAATTAGAGTAAAATTTCCACATATTGCTGCCCCTATAGCAGTCGCAAAGAGTCATTCAAATTACAAGTCAAAATAATTACTTATGTTTGAGTACTAACGAGGGATCTTTAAACAAGTGGGACCTCAAAGTACCCCACATCATAAAATTATCATCTCCAAACATTCCATTTGGTCTCAGACGGATGATCTTAAATTGTCATTGATCTGCATTGCAGGAATAGCATGCTATGGCTCGTACACCTTATGGTTTTACAAACATGAGGTCAATGTTTGAAGTCATACATATACGTGGGTTCGATTTCTACCAAGTTGTATTTGCCAGTTTGGATCAACGAAGCACTCGTGAGAAATGAGGATGGAAGTGGCGCGACTACTTAATCCCCTAAAGTAATTACACCAAATGGGAGAATTGATGCTTGGTTGCGAATTTTGCTTCAACTGAACACCTTGGTAAAATGAACCTAATAGTAATGGGGTAGTTTTAGTTGGATTTTTACTTTTCTAACACCTTTGGTAAAAATTCACACTCTTGGAGGTGGTGGTGGTGGTGGTGTGGGGGGGGGGGTTAGGTGGTGGTTCAAAATGATCCGATTTCAAAATATTTGGCTATGGTGTAATAAAATGAGTACAATCTTGCGCAAAATGTTATGCTTTGTTTTTTTTGTTTATGCCTCCAGATACAGTGTCAGCTGCTAAACAGATCGGCGACTACGACATCAACGTTGTTAGCGGCCTATTAAAGTTATTTTTCAGGAATCTTTCAACGCCGCTTATACCCGACAATGTTATGAATAAGCTCATCGAAGCGTATGGTAATTATGCTATTAATCAATTTTTTTAATTTGGAGATATTTTTTGTTATTACATTTAATATCTTGTGTAGTTGTATAATTTGCCTAAACGATTTTGATGTTTTTCAATATAGCCATAGAGGATGAGAAGGAGAAGATGACAGGATTTAGCGCAGCTCTGAAAACTTTACCTACGGCTAATTTGGACACTTTTCGATATCTATTGGATCACTTTATTCGGTAAGTTAATCCTTTCGGCATTAGCAAAGTGTAATTTACTGCGTATCATTGGAGAGCCTTAGAAAAATAATGATCATGATTACGATTACAATTAAGGTTAAAATTGCGTATAATTCTAATGCGCACTTGGGAAAAAAACCAGTCATGTGGGTTTCAAACCTGAAATCATCACAGATCATGGTCATCTAAGTAATTATTATACTTAACAATAAGTTGGGTCATTTGCAATGGAGTTAGGGGGTACGCGGTAGACTTATCTCCACAAGGGGCACCCTGGGTAGCGTATACTCATACAACAAAAGTCTATGGACCAGCAGTTGACTTAAAACTACCATGAACCCACTGTATGTCACATTCCACCACTTCCACAGTACTTATCTTACCTTTTCTCTGCCTTTGTGTCTGTCTCTTTTATATCTGTGAACCACTCCTCTGTTCCTCCTTCTCTCTGTGAAGTCCGAAGTCAACTAAAGGATTAATAATAACTATCATAAAGTCTGCATCATTCGATATAATTATATAATGGAGTTAGGTGAGGCTGAAATGCAAGATTTCCGTTCATATTCAACGAGTATTGGCAGATACATTTTATCTTGTTTACTGGTTAATTAGGACATTTTGAAGAATAGTTGCAGTATTGTATTTTTTCATGCATTCCTCCTTCATATTTACGATAATTACCATCATTTTTAACATGTTTCTATTTGCAGTGTGTGCCAACATGAAGAACAGAATAAAATGAACGCTGGCAATCTTTCATTAATATGGGCGATGACCTTGTTCCAACCTCCCTCTGCCTCCCTACGAAGTGGCGTTGCCAATCCCACTGCAATTGACGCAGCTTCACTTCAGAGCGTTCAAAAAGCGACTTCCAATAGCATGCTTCAGACCACCATTTTAAATACTCTTTTAGTCTCCTACGCCTCCGGAAAGCTTGACTTATCCCGTCAGTTAATCGCACATTTGTGATCTACTTAATACAAGGGTTTTTATTTCGCGCCTATTGTCTCGATGAAATAAATTGACGCCTTACAATTGATTGCTTTTCACCACTTATAATATTATGGTAAAAGAAATAATTCAATATTGGTAAATTATCAATGATTTTGGCATTAATATGATTTCAAATAATGTGTCACCTTTCTATTTCTTATTTGTAAAATAAAGCAGATTCAATTCTTAAAATAAATAAAGCGGGATTATGAGAAGGTATTTTTAAATCCCTTTTAATATTTGATGAAATCAGGCGTAGTGCTTTGAACAATTTTCCTCCAAGTCAGCTTGAGTAGTTCGTTATACATATCTAGTGCTCTTATTCTTCATAAAGCTCATATGCAATGAAGACGCTATCGAAATTGTCATGATACAGGAGTTCAGCTTAATAGACTTGTATCAGTTTGAAATAGTAATTTGATTTTCAAATTTTGATTTAAATGCGAAGTTACCAGAGATTCAATGTTAAATGGGTGCAAGGACATGCTATGGAATAGCTTTTCTATAGTTTTTTTTAAAGTGTGTTTAGTCAATCATACCCAGAAAGTATGAAGAGGCACGTGAACTAGTTCAAACATTAGCAATTGGCGTTTTTCATTGGCTACCCTATTGTGCGCTCTTTTGAAAATATTCCAATGGCATCCCATGCTGGAAAGACTCCTGTTTTACTTCGAATTGTAGTATTGAGATTTCTTTAGAACTATAACTAAGTCTTTCATCTAAAGAAATGAGGTAGAAATAAAATTGATCGACACATCTGAAAATGAACATTAACTTAAACTCTACAAAAATTAAATGCATACTCGGAGACATTTCATAAAAAATGCATTAATTCATTCGAAAGCCAATACGTGAGAACCATAGAGATCCCAACGTTTGAGGGAGGAGATGCATACCTGAGAACTTGAAATCTACGTCATTCTTCCCGTATTTTGTTTATACAGTTGGGATAAATGCAATAATGTGCAAACATTTATTAGATAAGATATAAATGCCAAATGGCCACTTGCTAGAAACAGCAGAATCACAAACTTAAACTCATTCAAATATCCAGGGTTAGGGATTAATACAGAGGGAACAATGCAAGACCACTGCCCACAATATCTTGAAACTGAGCAGCAAATCCCAAAGATTCGCACTATGGTGAAGTGCCAGGGATGTGCGATAGACTTACCTCCACGGGGTGCACCCTGGGCAACGTATACTCATACGACAAAAATGTCTATTAACTTGCAGTTGACTTCTGACTTCAAACTGCCATGACTCCACTGTTTGTCATATTTCACAGCTTCCACAGTACTCACCTCACCTTTTTTCAACCTTCGTATCTGTCTCTTTTACATCTTTGAAACACTCTTCTGTTCCCTCCCCCCTCTCTCGATTTTTTCACTTTGATGTGTACTGGATTAATTTTCTTTAGAAGCTATTGTTAGTCACTACATTCTTTTGGCTCTAAAGGGTCTCCAGCACCCAGCAATCACAACCTCCGAACCTATTGTTATTAAAACTTCTTCTGCTTTTTCAACATATGAATTTGAGGTAAATTTTTTGTTAGTCAATTAATCACAAGCACTT